>VYZT01052843.1:0-79387 GCA_013400735.1 Pomatostomus ruficeps
AGACAAAAAACCAAAAGGCATCAGGATAACACACAGGGGGCAAGCACAGCCTCGCCTCATCCTGCAGGATGGAGTGAAAAAGGGGAGAGAGGAACACAAAACCTCCCGGTCACTGCTGCAGGATCCTCCTCACAAAGGCAGGTGCTGCTGGTGGCCCTGGCCATCACCCTGTGTGGCCCTGCTGATGTCATCAGCCCCATGTCAGACTCTCACAGGCGCTGCCTCCACTCCAAACCAACATCCCTTAATACAAAAACCCCCTTTAACATCCCAATATCGTCACAAACTGCACAGGAAACGCACCTTCAAGGGAAGCATTTTCATATTGATCACCCCCAGGGAGCTGTGTTAGCAAGGGATGAAGAAAGGCTTCAGCCACATTCCACAGGATCACTCTTGTCCAGGCCTTTGGATCTCTTTGTTGCCCTATCAAGCCACGGCTCCGACCCGCTGGGCTCGTACCCCTCAATGCCACAGGCTGGCTCCAGCTGCTTTTCATCGCTGTCTAAGAAATTATCACAGGAGACTTCGTGCAATTAGGCCTCAAAAATGGGGATGTCAGTCCTCCAGGGGAACTAAGCCTGCCTCATGAAAGCCACTACAGCCTTTGCTTTCGCTGCACAAGGTGGTTTTTTTTTACCCTGAGGATTTCTATCAAAGCAGGATACTAGTCAAGACACAGCACGCCACTGTAGTTTTTTACCTCTTTGTAGCTTATCAAGGTGAATGTCAGTGCAAAAAAAAAAAAAAAATCTCAGAGGTTACCAGGCACAGAGATGGCCATCTAAAGTTACATACTTTGGTACAAGAAAAATAAAAGAAACCCCACCCCTCTGTTTTTAGTAAAAGCAAACCCGGTCTGTGTCAGCGCCAGGACTCCGCTCAGAAATCGGCGACAGGAGTGTAATGAGCTGCACAAAGCTGGCCCTGCCGCACCTCGCTGCTCCTCCCCGCGGACTGAAACCTCTCTGAGAATCCTCATCCTGGCTGAAGGCACCTTCCAGCCCCCGTGCCCGGCTCCTGGCCTGGGGAGGATGTGTTCCAAGGGGACGCTTCTCAGGGTGGCTCCAGTGTGTGTTGGGACTCGAGGCACGGGCTGCGAGCTGACCCTGAGCGCAGGGAGTGCCAGGGGAGGATGGACAGGGATAATATTAGTTCTGATTGTATCTGCTCCGAGAGCATGCTTCAAACCAGCTGTGCAAACACAGGGAGTTGGGAAGGGTGTCTCTGGTGAAGCCCAGCTCTGCGTGGACGGTGGGCGAGGGAAATTCAGGGCTCCTTTTTCCTCCTCCGTCCATTCCTGACCCTCCCTGATCTCAGCAGCCTCTCAGACTGAACATAAACACGGGACATCCCCAGAATTAAAAGGCTGCAACGTTATGAATGATTTAAATAATCCCTGCTGAGCCCAGGCTGCTGCATCCGGCACGTTCAATCCACCTGGACCGGAGCTCCAAATCGAGGTGATGCTCCCATTCTAGCAGCCCATGCAGAAATCCCGAGGCTGACAAGATTAAGGAGAGGGGACAGCAGTTGTCACTTCGCCACTCCCCTCAGCATCTTCCTGTGAAGAGCTCAAGGCTTCTTGCGTGGCCAAAACGTCTCCTGCATTTTCCCTGGCTGTGAAAAGCAGCAACGAATTGAGACAAGGTGAGGCACTAAAGCTTTCCAAAGTTGCAGCTGACATGCCCACTGGAGAGAGCCAAGCCATTCCTACAATAAGCTCCCAAAAATGAAACAGTTCCATCTTGAAAAAAAAACCAACAAAAAATCCCCCCTACATCTTGCATTTTGGCTGGGCTGGACTCCTACAACATTTATTTTCACACACAATTTATGCCTGTGCAACAACTGCTCACCCAGACCATCCACCACTCCTCCAGCTACCCAGGCATCCCAGAAAATGTGGGATAAATGTGGTCCAATCCTTCCATTTTTTCCTCCTGGCTATGACACTTATTCCAAACTGAAAACAAAGAAAAGCTGGATGTCTTTCAGCGTGAATGACTGGAGGATTTCACTGCAGATGTTTTATCCCAAATATTTCCTGAACATCTTCACTCAGCAAACGAGGACTGAGCTTGTAACTTCTTATGGTGCTTTACATTTTTATTGTGTCTCTGAAATGAAGACACCATAAAATAAGTTAGTCTTGATCCTTATTTTCCCCTCTGTGTTCAGGGGGACCAACAGGACGAACTAAAATGCAAATTTATAGATAAAAATTTATATTTTGCTGATTTACTCTGCAAAATTTCCTTTCATTTTCAGTCTGGGTGTGAAATGTCAGTGATTCAGGGGATAGAAATATTTGTAAAATGCCCATTTTTTTCTGGCCCTCACCAAAACACAGGAATTGTCAGAAAACGAGATTAGAAGATGAGGGATTGATTCCTGGCTGAACTACAATTAAGTTGTAGCTTTCCCTTCACTTCCAGGGCTTTACTAGGCAGATTTGATTTGATGAAATCAATTATACGGCACGCTGGAGGTAAGTTAGGGAATTAGCTTTGCTTATGCTAATGCCCATCACTGCGGGGTGGCTGTGCCTGGGAAGAAGGTGTGGAATTTCATGTGATTGATTTAGGAACAGGCTGCATTATTCCAGGAGAAGATGGCTGCAGGGAGCAGAGCTGAGGGCACAGCTCCTGAGGACCATGACCTGTGGCATCTGCTCATTTCCTGATTCCTCATTTCCAGCCCACAGGAGTCTTGGGGACACTCTGAACACTGGGAGGGGCAGGGAGCTGTCAATGCCTTCTGGAGCTTTTGGTTGGCATGGTTTAATCCCTTGCTGGACTAAATTTGGCTCCCTTAATTCCAGTTCTAGTTAATACCAGCACTAGAACACTGCACAGAGGCTGTGCCAGCAGGGAGTAATTGCTTTCCTCTGTTCTAAAACTGGGACACCCACCTTAATCCAGGTGCTAACAGGGCAGAGTTTCACTGTTAATAGGTTGCTATTGACCTGTCCCATCCTGGGCTCTTCAGGAATCAATCACCTCTGGAGAGGAGGGAAAGCCGCTCAGTACCCATCTGGCACTGAACAAAACCAAAGGCAAGTCCAAAAGCTTCACCTGATTCCAGAAAGGGAAAATAATCAGCTCATGATGGTGCCTGCATGGCCCGTGGTCACACTGAGCTGGGTACAAAGCTTGGGAAGCACAACTGGTGCTCAGGGCCACCTCTCCTCCCAACTCCACCACTCAGACTGGTACGAAACCGGAGGTGCTGGTGCTGAGAGGGCCCTTCCTCAGCTGACTGGGTTTGACACAGAAATCTCTCCAAAACTGCTCAAGTGTCCTCCTGCAAACCAAGGTTTTGGAGGCTTCCAGCACTGCTGGATAAAGCAACGAATTTCCAGAAAAGGCAAAACCAAAGGAGCGAAGTCAAACCCAAGGCTTTGTTTGCTTTAGAGCACAGGAACCAGCCCCCAGAAGTGAAACCTTATCTGGTGCCTCTCACAGGCTGGATCCTTTGCTCCCAGATTTTCCTCCACTCAGGCTGGCCCCTGAAGAGTCCTCCTGTGGCCACAGGAAAGGCTTTTCACACCCCTCCGTGGCACCAGCCTTTAATGCAGCCCCAAAGTCAGACCCACTGTTCGAGCCCTTCCTGCTGGATCCCAGCTCAGGCTGCTCAGCCTCCAGTCTCCCACACGGAGCCTAAATGGGCCGTGAAAAAGTCTGGAAACGGAGGCACTTAGGGTTTTAATAAATGGAGATTTACTTAGTTCAGAGCTCAACATCAGATTTCTGCTGTACTTAAAGTAAATACCATCCATTAATGAAGAAAACATGGGATTTTTTTTTTTTTTTTTTTACTTTTTCATAAAAATAAACACAGAAGAGATTTAAAAGCTACAGCTTGGAGCTTTCTAAGGATTGCTTTTAATAAATTGTACATGTACCCGCTTTCAGGCATGGAAATGCATTAGACTGGGGGAAAAAAAAGCCTTTTCCAGAGCTTTTGCTCCAGTTTGATAGAAATGCTGCCAAGTTCAGGCTGCCCAAGGTGAGACACATCAGGGGTGTTCCTGCAGCTTGGGACTGTGTGGGTCCCTGCTGGGGCACGGGGAACTGGGTGAACCACACAGACCAAGCAGAGAGCAGGGAGCAGGGCTGAGAAGGTGATGGAAATGTTAAAAAAAAAAAAAGAAAGGAAAAAAGAACAATCAAAGCTTCCTGATGGCTTTCCCAGCTGATATCAAATCCCAGCACCAGCTGGTTACTGGTGGACAGAGTCCACACACAAGTGAGGGGTCTGGTTTCTGTCAGCCACAGCAACGGGGAACGGGCTGAACCCCACCAAAGGGCTGCAGCAGTTTTTGGGGAAAGCATTCCCAAAAGCAGATTCTTCTTGCCCCATGCCAGCAAGGGACACCAGCACCTCTGAGCTGGCCAAGCATGGCAGTGAGGGCACCCAGTGCCAGCGGCTGGCGACCATGGAGAGGGAGCGGGCGCTCCAGTATCTCCAACAGCAGAAAGTCACACAAATCCCCACAGACTGAACCCATTTACAAGAGTTTTAACCTCATTTCCACCACTGCACTCCCTTTCCCAGGCTTCCCCACCAAGCACAGCAGAAATTCTCAGAGCTCCCATCTCCGTGACCTTTGTGTTGTCCTGCCCCCCCAGCTCTGCACATGAACGTCACCTGGAAAACCCAGCCCCAGTTAGCTCTCCCTGACCTCTGCACCGCACAGAAATTCCTCCTGCTAACAGCAGCCATGCCTGAATGAGCACGGAAATGAAAACAAGCCACAGGAAAGGAGCGGGCTGGGGGAAAGGTGGGGATGGAATGCCAAGCAATCATGTTGAGTCACAGCTGGCCACGTCCCGTTAGCTGTGGCCGAGGGGTCCTTGTGTCCAAAGAGCCCAGGAGGGATCCTGCACAGCCAAGCCTGCACAGCAAATCCTGCAGCACTCCAGACCCTTTTTTGGGACACAGGATCCTTCAAGGCATTGGCAGTCAGTGGCTGCACATCCCAGAGCTCCACAGCTTTATACTGGGACAACCCAGAAACCGTCCAAGGCTCAGCCCCACAAAATCACCACTCTCAGAGATGCTTTCCAGAGTTACTGTGCAGCTGGGAGAAGAGAGTTTGGAGAGGAATGTTCTGCCAGCTGACGGGGGTGATTTAGAGACCACGGACACCACTGGAAAGAATAGTCTTGTTTTATTGTGAATATAAAGGCAACACAAAACTAAAACCACACATTCAATGAAACCACACACTTGCCTTTAGCAACAAGCAAAAATAAGCAAGGCAATGCACTTAATTATCATTAGAGGAGAGAAAGGAGAGTTATTGAGAAAGATGCATCACCAGTGGCCTAAATACTTGACCTGCAGTCGCCGGGGAGCCCCGTTCGGCAGCAAGGACCCGGAGAACCCTTCCCAGCAAGTGGGAAAATCCTACGCGGTGCATCCACCTGTAGGTGAGGTTTCAGGTTCACCCAAAAAGCTTTTCCAGGCCCAAATCTGCAAGTCAGAGTGACTGGATTATATTTGTACCCCAGAAACACCTGGATGTGATAGCACACGCCCTGACCAGCCAGGCCCTAAAATACCCTACAAACAAACCTCAATTCATGGCAGCTGGGAAAGGTCCTTCGAATGATGCATTTCATGCACATCACTACACAAAGTTACGTGAAAGTTTCTAAAGCAGCTGGTTTGCTGTTAAACTGCAAGCGTTTAGAGTCCTTGTCATGTGTTTTAAGCTAAATAATACTGATGGTGTTAATTACAGAGTGCCCAGAGTTCATCTTGCAGGTCAGCTCTGGCTGAGCCTTGCTGCTCAGGTCTCAGCACATCAAGGAATTAATGAATTCTGCTTGGTATTAGAAATCTGCAAAGTTCTGATAAAAGTCATGAAAATTAAAAAAAAAAAACCCACCACCACCAAAACCCCCCACCTATTGTTTCCAAAACAAGCTTGTTTTCCTTATTGCTCTTTCTAACACAAACACCAGGAAAGATTCCAGCACCGGCACAAGCAACTCTCTCGCCCACCTCATAGAAATGGCTGAAAGTGAGAAAATAAATTCATTTTCTTTTCATCCAATATCTCCTCAGCCTCCTGTTTTTGCTTGAGCATCCCAGGAAACAGAGCAGAGGTGGAAACAACCCTTTCAAGGTTGAGCAAATCGAGGCATTGAACAGTTTCTGTGATTCACCCAAGCAGAACCATAATCCCAACATATTTGCATGTGAAAAACTGTCTCCCAAATCAATCTAGCCATGACTCTGTGGGGGGTAGGGCGGCACTGTCATTTAATATATGTATATTTATATTTTCTAGTTCAAGGAGGTATAAAACCAATGAAAAACGCAGAATGGGGACTGGAAATGATGTATTTTTAGTACTGTGATGTGGGTTTTTTTCATTGTTAATGCTCTTAGAGAAGCCCATCTCCTCCAAGCATCCCTTTAGAAGAACAGGAGCTGCAGGAGCAACAGCCACAGCTGGAAGAGCTGGGATCCTGAACACGCAGGTTGGGCTGCAACAGCAAAAATAGAGAAACCAGCAGTGTTTGGCTCTTGGTAGGCTGATTAACTGAGAAATGAGGAGGATTTGCTTCCCAGGACAGACTATTTGCTTCCCACCACATAAACCAGAAGGGTCTTTATATAGAGGAATTTTTATCAGTTCTTCCTGAGCTCTCCCGATCTGATCACACTCCAATAGCCCAGTCTACAATGTGACATGGAAAGAAATAAATTTATATGGAAAGGAATTAAGTGACTGCCTTCAAAACAGCTCCATGGGTTATAACCCTGGGGGAGAAGACACTCCAGAAACATTAAAGATCAGATTTAAACCCAGCGACTCCAAGGAAAACGTGCAGCTACAGATGTGAGTCCCTCCTTAACACACTGGACCAAATTCAACTGTGCTCCAACGCACCCAGCCATGGCTCCCATCTCCTGCCTTAATGAAAGCTTGTCCATGGTTTGAACCCAGCAACAATTAACCTTGACAGGGGGAGATAAGATTCAAGTTTCAAAGCACGGAGGGTTCGCTGGGGTTTTGTGCGCTTTCATGAGGCTCTGATTATTATTTTAATGCAGTTGTTTGTGGCTTAGTTTCCTTTTCTTTTTTTTTAAAAAACTCCCCTTAATGGTAACATTGAAAAGATAAAAGTTTATGCACTCGTGGCAGGAGCCAAAGGATGGCCCAGGTCCAACCTACCTCCACCCCACCGCACTCCTCAGATACGCTTCCAGACAAGGGGAATCAGACAAAGAGATGCTGTGGAGAGTTTGGGACTGACTGGCCTCAGACTTTTTGGAAAAGGGAGAAGAACTCATTAGGCTACAGGGAAAGGCAAAAGCACTTCGGAGAGCGCTTTTTGAGGGGCCTAAAATAAGAAGCCAGCAGATCTCTCCACGCTTCCCAGCAGGAAGCCTGCAGCCATCCCCAGCGCTGCTGATAGCCCCCCGTGCTTGGCGAGGCTCCACCCAACCATCTGGAGCTCATCCACTGAGGAGACAGAGGGCCTGGCAAAGGTGTCCAGAGAGGAGGAGCTCAGGAGGGGGACGAAGGCTCCTGAGCCTCAGCGCGGTTTCACTCGACAGCAGCCGAGGGCATGTTCCTGGTACAGGTGGTGCAGCTGCCATGGCATGGGCAGTCCTAGGAGAACTTTAGGATGCCCAGCAGCACGTGCATGGACACCCTGCCAAGCGCTGGGCCTGCCGTGCTTTTATCGGTGCCAGCGCCACTCACGCCTGGTGTCCCCAGGAGCCACAGAGCCATGGCAGCAATACCTGCAGCCCCTCTGCTCTCCCCAGCTGATGTTTTGATCTTGGCTGGTGCCTTCAGCAGAGCTCCACCCGGCTGGGGGCCAGGAGTCGGCTCAGCACCTCCGTGCCCGCTTTGAAGGCGGCGGTGACGTTCACCCTCGCTGTGGCTGTTAATGAGAGCCTGCTCTGCGCCGAGGGGGAAGTACAGCTCTGAAACCTCCACCACAGCTCTCCAGACAATGCAGCCACGGGAGGTTTCTCAATGAGAGGAAAGAATCAAAGCTGGGGAGTGACCTGGCCAAAGCAGCCGGGGAAGGAGATGTAGGGTGGAGGTAGGAGAGAGCAGGCGCACTGCCTGCGTCGCAGTTTTCTTCCCGCGGCCACTGGGCAGCAAAGAGCAGTGGCAGGAGGGCTCAGAGGTGCTCTCAATATGGGCAAATATCACCTGTGAGGGTTTGCCACCTGTGGGGCTACAAAATGGGCCGTCAGCATAGGAGAAAAGCAAACTAGAGTGCAATATATGGTATTTATTTATTTACAGTCCCTCTGGACACACCTATGCTCACTTGTGTCCCCCCTGCTTTGCATTCACCCTGCATGCACTGAAACCACTCATTAATGTGAACACATGGACTTCCCTTCTCTCACCCTAAACCTAACCCAGAGGACACCTTGCTGGAGTTGAAGGGAACAGGGAAAAGGAAAGAAAAGCGGAGGAAAGAGAAATGAACAGGATTTTTGCCATGAGACCACCAGTAGATCACATAACCACCACTCACTGCAGCAATGGAAAGAGAGCCCAGGTCGAGCTTTTCCTCCTCAGCACCTCCACGTTAAGGTGACGCTGCCACATCCTCCCCATGGAAGCTTCTAAAGATGCAACTCACTCACTTCTCAAGTGAGACTTGGTTCTCTCTCCCCCAGAGCAACTCCTCCAGACTCATCCCAGTATTTCCAGATATTTTACTCTTTGCTGGCATGCTGTAAGCACACCCAACTCTCTCCTTAAAACTCCTGCAGCCCTCTGCCCTCATGCTAGGAGCGACCACTCACTATCTGATCACCACCTTCAGCCAGAAACCTGGGAAGCTCCTTTTCCAGGGGCTGTTTGGAGCCCAGGAATGGCACATGGCCTTTGAAGCGTGCTGCTCTCACTGAGACCACCAGCCAAAGTTAAGGCACGGCCTCTTCCTAAAGAGCAACCCCACGAGGCTCTGCCACAATGATTCAAATCCCTGGGGAGAGGAGATGGGAGGGCAGGGGGGTGAGAAGGGCGAGCCCCAGGGCTGCTCCTGGCCAAGCCCTGCAGCAAAGATGCACCTGCAGGCAGAACCCAGGCTCCTCCCAGAGCCCAAACCCACAGCTGATGCATGTCTTCTCTCAGATTTTCAGCCCCTGGATCAAAGGACAAAGCCACAAGGGCACAGTCATTGCTCTGACCTGCTGTCGATTTTTTGAACTACCCTGCAAAGCTGCTGCAAGGGCTTTAGCAAAGAAAATGCTCCTGACAACACAGAAAGCCAGGTTTTAATATTGTGTGCATCATGGTGTGGCTCACAGCAGGGCAGCAACCTTGCACAAAACCTGGTTCAGGGGGGAAAAGTCTTTCAAGTAACCCAGAAGCCTCTAAAAAGGGGGAAAATGGGGCATCACACCTCCAGAAAAACAAGACACGCTGACTGCACACAGCTTCCCAGCAATAACTGAGCCATGGGCAGCCTGGAGTTTTAACAAGCCATCACTAATGGTGAATTCCAAACCTGAAGAACAGCTCCTGGGGCCAAACCACCAAACCAGGACTGTTGGAGTATCCCACAGCTCATGAAACCTGGCAGACCCAGTGCTCTGAGCTGCTGCTGAGCACGGGATGATTCAGCCTTTGCCACATCCTTCCCTGCACGGCTCTCAAGTGCCAGCCGAGCACGGCGTTTTTCCTGCTGCTGGGTGAGTTCAGATCCTTGACCTGGGAATGCTGTCACATCTGCTACCTATTACCAGAGGGGGAGAAAGGCTCTCCCTCCTCACCGCCCTGCTCAGCACCGTGTTGTGTCTGCAGGAGCTGAAAGCAGCCCGGCTGTAATTCAAACAAACCAGATCTAATCACCCTTATCAGAAGGGTGATAAAACCAGCAAAGTTGAGAGGCTGCGAAAACACCAGGCAAAGAGGTATTTCTCCATGGGCACTGAAAGCCAACACCTCTCAAGAGCTGATTTCCCAGGATCACAGCGGGGCACTGCTGAAGGGAAATGTCTGTGCGAGTTCTCTGCTATCTTTTGCAGACCTAAAAAATGTTATCTCCCAAAACTCTGCTGCTGAGGAGGGCTCTCAGCACAATCCCCCCCCAGCTCCTAAATTTTGGGCCAAAGCAGTCACAATCACCACAGGTAGGCTGACACCGTGCCAGCCAGATGCTCCAGAGGTGCAGTGATGGTCTGAACAAAACCTGGAGGCAGATCCAGGTGCTGCGGAGGTGACCACAAGTCCTACTTTGTTTGCACAGCTGCCCAGCCCAGAGCTGGAATCTGGCACAGAGCTGAAGATGAGGTTTTCTGAGTCACAGAGCCCCTTTCAGGTGATGCCTGATGGTTTTTGTCTTTTCTTTTTATACATTTTGATCCCCTTTCCCTTTCCTTGTACCCTTCACAAACACTCCTTGTACCCTTAGCCCTGCATGTTTATAACTTTTTAGTTTGATATTGAGCTTAGCTTGGGGGTTCTCTGAGGGGAACAGACGAAACATCCCGACTGCCTCCAAACCAGAGGCTCCAGCCTTGGAGAGTCTCCTCTCTGGAACAGGTTTTTAAGCTAAGCTGGAGTCTCATTTGAAGGGGGGATAGGGGGACAGTTACCTCATTTGTTAAGTTTCTTATTGAGGGATTTTAAGTAGATCTGCTAATTTGTGAGGTCCATCAAATTGCATACGGGTTGTACACGGAGAAGATACACAGAAGGTTTTCTTTACACGGGGGCTGCTCAGCATGGTTTCACCTTTGACGAGTTGTACACTAAAATCCCATTAAAACCAAAGTAAAACCCTTTTTCCCCTATACTACTGTGTCTGTCTCTTATTTTTACCAGCACTTAAGGCATCACAGGGGAGAGCACAGTCCTGGATGCTCGGAGAAGCACAGTGGGGCTCTAAGTGTCCATTCTCTGTCTGCGCATGGCAGTAACCCACAGCTGGTTCTCTTTGCCTGCTCAGCAAGCCCTTGCCAGCTCCTGATGCCAAATTCACCACCTCAGTGGCCCTGCACCACAGCAGGAAGAGTCCTTGGCAGTTCTCCTGCCTTGGGCTGCCCGGACTTGTGAACCGGGGCTGTGATGAGATTTTCCTGGTTACACTCAGCTTCAGAGGAACCACCTGGAGCCCTTGGCCCGCTCCAGGACAGCCTCTGCCTTGCTCTGACTCACCTTCCCATGGCAGAGGAGCCTGAGGAGGCCCAGGAGAAGAGCTTTTCTCAGGATGAGGTGTGCAGACAGACAGGGAACTTCCTGACACACAGCCCTGACCTCGCTCCGGCCAGCGGGACACAAAACAAAGCTCCACTTACCCATTAGCAGGGAATGTCATGCAGGGATGGAAAAATAAGGGGAGGAAGAGACCTCAGGAGGTCACCTAGTCCAGCTCTGTGCCCCGTTGGCAGAGTCAGCGCTGCATTATCCCCCTCAGGCACACATCTAACCTGTGCTGAAAGGCCTCTGGGAATAAAAGCAACATATTCCAGGCTTCTGCTATTTATACCCTGATTTGGAGCACTGCTCGCAAAATGGAGGGCACAGAGGGGAATTGCTGCATAATAGCTGGAAATAGCTGCATAATAGCTGAACACTGCATCACTGAAATGCTGCAGGACCCCGGGGGAAGCTGCTGAATAGGTAAGCACACCTCCGTGCAAAGTGTGAGGGCAGGGCCACCAGCAAGGTGACAAGGGCATGCTGGAGTGACCTGCTCTGCCTGGCTGGGCCACCTGGCAGGGCTGTGACATCTCATTCCCTGGAGACATCCAAACACACCTGGAGGTGTTCCTGTGTCACCTGCTCCAGGGGAGGATCTCCAGAGGTGCCTTCCAACCCTAGTTATCCTGACCCTCCTTCACTGTGCAAGGTGAAGAGCTCAGAGCTGCCTGGGTCCTGCAACCTTTGCCTCCCACAGAAACTGTCCCGACATCCTTCCCAGGGATTAAAAACCCCAGGCAAATAAAGCAATAAAGTGGTGTTCTCAGCTGCGTGGGAGAGGGGGTCCCTGCGAGATGGGGGTCTGGGCGTGTTGACACAAACACGCAGGCTTCTGAAAGGAGCGGTGGAAACGCTCAGCACCAAATCCCATTAGCAAATAAGGGGATTTCTGGGAGCACCATCTGTGCACCACATTGAGCAGCCGCCCCGGAGCACGGAGGCCGAGGCACATTGCATATGGAAAGCCAGACAAAGGAATATACAATAATGCACAAAGGCAGGGTGAGCACTTATAGCACGGGGAAGAAGCCAGAAGAGACCTTTTCCTCCCCATCCTCACAATACCCCAAATCCCATTCCCTCCACAGCCTTCGCCGTGGCTTGAGGCACCTCACGTCCCTCTGTGCCCACTGTGAGGCCTCGGGATGCTGCCACGGAAGGGGAGAAAGGCCTCTGAGTGGATGAGAATCAGCTGACAAACCAACGCTGTCGTGAGGTGACACACAGGTTTAGCCTTGAAGATTTTTTTTTTGTCCCCCCTTGGGTGTTTTCCAGGGAGGTCTCCCAGATTTCCTAGCCAAGAGATTACCTGGAAAAGGCTCTGTCTCATCCGTAAGCTTCTTCAGCTCCACCGCAGCAAAGTGCAGAAGTAGCCACGCTGGGGCAACTCTGAAACAAAACAGGGGAGGGTTTGAGGATTTGGTGTGAGTGGGGTTTGGAGAGCAAAACAAACCCAACTTGACAAGCTGGCAGCTTGAAGGAGCCCTCTCCAACGACACTCGAGCACCCCTTCTCCTCCGCGCTTCCAGACGTCTCCGTCTTTGTCCGCTCTCCCAAGGGCCCTTCAACAGCATCCTCCAAAACAGCTATTACAGCAATTACTGCAATTAATTGATTTGCATATCCCCAAAGCCCCATCATTAGTGCAACACAGCCAAGCGTGTTAGTGTTTAATAATATCAATCAACAATTATTCATAACATCCCGCCCCGGCAGGCCTAAATATAGAGACGAGCATTCATGCAAAAACAAAAAGCAGGAAAAAAAACCAACCCCAGCAGCTAAACAAAAGAATTAATTTAGAGCAGAATTAGGATCATAGAAACAAGAGAGACAAGAGACAAGGTCAGATGTCTCGCTCCCAGCTGATGTGAGACTCTCCCAACCTGCCTGCTCTCAGTTACTGAGTGAGCTGCAAGTAAATAAAGTGATTTTCTCCTCGCAGTAAACAGCCAGAGAGCTGCACCGAGCACAAACACCATGGGTAGGGGCAGCAGGGGGTGACTCCCACAGCCTGCTGGCCCTGCTTCAGAACAGCACTTCAGCTAAAGCTCAAGAGGGTCCCCATTCAGGACAACACTTGAGCACACGCTGAAATTTAAGTACGTGCTCAAATCCTGCTCCTCCCTGGGCCGGGCACGAGGCAAAGGGAACGGCTGCTCTCCAGCTTTTTGGGGTTTTTCAGCAATGCAAGCTGTATCTCTCAGGGGCTCTGTGCTCTTTGCCAGCCTCTGGATTTGCAGCCACACAGGGCTGTGAGACCCACAGCACCAGGATGTCAGAGAGCTGCCACTTCTTCACCATCCAGGGCGTTTTCCAGGGCTTGGATGTGCCCAGATCCCCCAGCCACCCTCTGACCCCACATGTGCTGCTGCTTTGCCACTCACTTCAGAGTTTCCACCACCTCCAGCAGCAGGAGGAGGTTTCTGCATGTATTTTTTAATGTAATTAACAGGTGTGTTGATCAAGCAAGGAGAACAGATATTGCTCTGCAACAGCGCCAAGGAAATTCAAGCATTCAGCTCCTCCGATGGGGTAAATTCATGGAGTCCAGCAGGCACCAAATATGTTTTTTACACCACTGGAGGAACTGGCCAGACCGTGGTGGCACAAAGCCACAGCCTTGCTGCAAGTCCCAGCTTTTCACCAAGCTGGTGGAGCCCTGCTCCAGCAATATCCTGTTTATTGCAGGAATTAGGGCAGGAGGGGCTCAGGAGGTGTCGGACCTGGGCAGGAATGTCTCCAGCCTCCTTCACTCACCACATCCCAACCATCCAGCAGCATCAAAGCCACCTTAATCCTCCTTCATCCTCACCCCAGTGCATCCCAAGGCCCCTCAAACAGCTCTGCCAGCACAATTCCAGAGTGGCAAACGGTCCAGGCATCACAGCAGGCAGCAGGAAAGACAGACCTGGCCAGGAGAGGAAATGTGGGCACAGGGAAGGAGCAACTCCATCCTCGCTTCCCACCCTCTGGCACTGAGACAAGCTCTCCAGCATGCTGTTCCCTCTGCTTTGGCTCTGTCCATCCCACAGCCAGATCCCAGCACTGTAAATCGCATCAGCCCGAGCAGAGGACACCCAACTTCCCAGCTCTGGGCCCAGGGCTCCTGCTCAAACTACGGACTGCAGACTAAACAAAGCTTTTTTCACCCTGCCCACAGTCTGGACTCCTAACTGGAGACTCATCCAGCATGAAATCCATTCCCATTCCTTCCCTACCCCTCCCTGCCTCCATCAGTGCCGATGCTGGGGGAGACACTGTGCCTCTGTGGTAGGAAGGAATAAAACGCAACGTCTCCTTGGCAGCATTCTAAATAGGAAGAGAAATAAGATTTTAAAGCCCCCTTGCCTTTTGTTGGCCTTCCAACTTCCCCCAGCGCCTGCAGCCACACACAAGGAGTGGGAGGTGTGCCCAAAGCAGGAGCAGGAAGCAAAGCAAACGACAATTGCAGCAAACCACTTCAAAAAGGCTTAGGTTTCGCTCAGAGTCGCTTGAAAGGAAACTCGACGCCTCATCCTTCATCTTTCACACGTTTTAAAAAGAAACATCAGTCTGATTGTCTGGGTTTTTCTTGGGGAAAAAAAAAAACAAACCAAGGCTTTCTGGAAGTCAGGGTTTAGAAGATAAACGTAAATAGGAAATATAAATGCTTCCTTAAACCCATGTTTGGGTTGTTTGTGAAAATCCCCAGCAGCCTTCACTGGCTCCCAACAGCGACCGAGAGATTTTAGGGGAAAAGTAAGACCTTGGAGGCCACACTGCTATTTTCCAGAAGAACATGGAAGGGGAAATCCAAAACAACAAAGAGCACAACGCTGAGGACCTTCGAGAGGAGTCTGCCTGGGGCAAACATCTCTTAACTGCTGTAATTACCGCGAAAGGTCATCAAGGACACCTCCCTGTGCAGGCTGGAAAAATTCATGTGAGCGTTTCATGTGGACAGCGCAGCTTTTCCAGCGAAGGGAGCAGAGTTCTGACACAGCGCCACGCGAGGTGACACCAGCAAGCAGCCATTCCCCTCGGAAGGAGCAGCAGAAGGACACTGAGCACCTTCCAGCTCCTGGCTCTCTTGCTTTTAAACACGACTTTAACAAATCCAACGCCAGCAAAAAATGGGGGTAAAAAGCAAAGGCCGCACACGTGTGGACAGCAGCGAGGACAAAAGGGCTCAGTCTGCACATATAATTGGATTTAGGAGCCAAATTTCTCCTGGGAGTTGGCTGCTGGGAGGGTCTCCTGTCCCACGGTCCAGCAGGAGCTGGCTCATGCCCACGGTGCCTGTGGGGTGGCAGCCAGATCCTGGTGATGCCTTAAGGGCTGCTAAAAATCCGAGGCAGCCCCAGCAGCGCAGGGCAAAGGGCATTCCCTGGGTTTAATGGGATCCCAGGGGCACAACTCGGCCCAGGTGGGAACAGCCGAGCAGCACCCCCGGGTCCAACGCGGATCCAATTGGATGGAGCTCAGCAATGAGCAGATCGACCTCAAATCCCCAATCAGAAACTGAACCAATGAGGGAACTGTCCCCCATTCTAATCACCCCCCAAGGGAGACTCCAGCCCAGCTGAACAAACCTGTTCCAGAGAGGAGGCTCCGGGCAAGGCTGGAGCCTCTGCTTTGGAGACACTCGGGATGTTTGGTCTGCTCCCCTCAGAGAAGCCCCAAGCTGAGCTCAATCTCAGCCTCCAAGGGTTCTCCACATGTAGGGCTGAGGGACAGGGAGTGTTTGTGATGGGGACAGGGAGAGGGGAAAGGGGATCAAAATGAAAAAAAAGGGGATAAAAAGAAAAGACAAAAAAACCATCAGGCATCATGCGCTCCCCTCGCACATTCACATGCTGCTCTGCAGCTTTTGGGGGGCCTGAAGGGAAGGCAGATGCACAGGGAGCTTTGCAGGAATGTTTTACCTTAGGTGCTTCCCTCCCCGTGTCCCCACGGAGGAGGCACAGCCAGAGGATGGGCTGCTGAGGAGAGGGGTCCCTCCAGGGCTTCATCCCACAGCGGGAGCATTATCCCTGGGACATCTCAAGGAGTGCTGGGGGACACTCGAACAAGGAATCCTTCAAACCCTGCACAACATCTGGGGCTGGCCACGTCTGGCCACAGCACACACAGGCCTGGTTTCACCTGTCCCGGGCAGAATGATTATTTCAGGGCTGGGCTGCTTCCTTCAGAGGGGAGAAAGCCTTTGACCCGTTCAGGGCCTTTGTGAGGACTCGCTGTTGGCATCTGCCCCGCTTGGCAGGGTGAGTGTGCAGCCATTTAGGCTGGAAGGGATCCTGGCAGGCCCATCTGCTCCAAATCCCTGCTCAAAGCAGCAGGAAACAAATCCAACACGTCCCCTCTGCTCGTGCAGCCAAAGGCACAGGTGGGGGACACGTGAGGAGTAGGGAAGGATGCAAAAGACCTCAACAGGAGGAAAATCCCTCCTGCCCTGAGCACTGTACAGGACAAGCCTCTTTGGTGAGGAGAGGCTGCTAAAACACAAATAAGTCCTGGCTGAACACCCCAGCTCCAACCTCTCACTCCAGACACAAAAAGGCCTCAACAAAAAGCAGTTTTTAGCCCTCAAGTCCCACTCAAAGAGCTGTCCTTTATCTGCAAAAACCAGTGTCCTCGGTGCTTTTTTTCCTAAACTTTACCCCTTCTCCCCAGACCTGGTGGCACTGTTGTGGGCCTCACAAATCAGACCTGTCCCAGCAAGGGCCCACCTGCTCCTTTTGCCCCATGCAGCCAACCTGGGAAGAGCTGGAACCGCTGCCTCAAAGGAGTTCCACCACCACACACTGGTGTCACACAAAGACAATGCTGCGAAGCCGCTGTGTGACTGAGCAAATTCACCTGTCCCATGCTTTGTGATGCAGGGAGCGGAAAAACCCCTTCTCCAGCTCAAACCAAACCTCAACCCCAGTGGCAACCCCGCAGCAGTTATGAGCTGTTCCTTCTCTGGCCTTTTCATTTCACCTCATCACACCAAAAGCAGAGCCAGGCCTGGAAATGAAATTGCACCCCCCAGTTTCATTCATAAATTTGGCTGCACAACCACAGAGTGAGCTATTGTTGTTATTTCTCACAGTTTACCACCTCCAAGCCAAGGAGCATTGTTTTTATTGCCATTGTGAGAACAAGAGCAGGGGAAGAAAATAATCTTACGCTTCCCTTCCCCTCCCAATCAAATAGAATAGAGAGAAAAAAACCTCAGCAGGGCGGATGTCAGATCCTCAAGGATATTTTTTTTTTTTTTTTTTTTGAGCGATCTACAGGAGCTCAGCCTGGTGCTGCAGGTTTCTGAGCCTGAATTTTTATCAATGAGCTGCACTGGGTCCGTTTGAAAGGCCGGCAGGTGTTCGAACAATGAAGCAGGGCTGCCTCCACATCTGGGCCACAAAAGTCATCCCCCGTGTTTACAAGAAACAGGATAAGCAGGAAAACATCCTGCCACAGGCACCTAAAAAGCTGTAGCCCCTTGTTATTCTTCTTTTTTTTTTCTTTTCTCACACTGGGCTGTTTATTTATAGCAGGAGAAGTTGAAGCAGGAGAAGGAAGAAAGGGAAGGAGAGGTTTCTCACTGGTTTCCACGCAGGAGTGACGCACGTGCAACGCGGCAGGCGCGGGGCTGGCATTGTCCCTGCAGCTCTGGGGGGGAGCTCATTAACCCCTCAGCGGTTAATTAATGATAAACACACAACCTGCTGGGTTTCCTTCACCATATCGGGTAAACCTGACTCATTCTGGGACAGCCCAGAGGGAAACTGAGTCAGTGCATGCTGGAAATAACGTCCCCAGAGCCCAGAGTCACAGAGACCATGGGGGAAGGATCGGGGAAATTCCTCATTCTCAGCACTCAAGGTTGGATCCTGGGGGCCAGCAGAGCAAGAGGCTCTTCCAGAGCTTAGAGAGGACAGAGAGGAGCCCCTCTGAAGGAGCTTCTTCCCTTGCACAGTGCACCAAGCACCACCAAATTTCTGCAGAAACCAAAGTTTGTCACCAAATTTCAGCTGCTGAAGGCTTGTGGCCCCCTACAGAGCCGCTGTGTTTTGGGGGTTCTCTCTCAAGGCATTTTGCTCTGCTTGCTTTCAACTTTTGAGTTTTAAACAAAGCAGGACACATCCAACTACATCCCACTTAATAACGAGATTATTTTTTTTAAAATCAAATTCATTCCAATTCATTGAAGATGCACCAAAATTAAGCCTCTAAAATGTTTCTCATCATTCTTAAGAAGAACTTGGGAAACTCCAAAGTATCTCTGCCTTCCAGACTAATACTTTGTGACTCAAGTCATCCTTATGTCCAGCAAAATTAAATATTCCCTCACCTCGTGTCCTCCCTTCCTTGCTTCAATAGTTTCACTTCTGGAAGCCTTCAGAACACACCAGTTAGAGCCCCCCTCAGAAACTGGGGAAATGAGAGCTGAGTTGCTCAGCCTTTCTCTCTCAGAGTTTGACTTCCTTGCTTTTGAGCTGAGTCAAAGAGGATTAACCCAACAGGTGTTTTACTGGAGAGTGGGAGGGGAAACAAAGCAAAACACAATGAAACAACTGCCTACGTGCACGAGGAGCAGACAAATTCCTCCTCCTCTACTGGGGAATGAAGTGCTAAAGCAGATGGCGAACATCCCCTTCTCCTCCAGCCCTGACTCACTCTCAGTTCTGGCTTTAAACACTCCCAGAGCTCACATGCTTCCCTTCAGGCAGCTCTGGATGGGATCTCCCCGAGGCAGACTTGACTTCTGCAGGGTTGAGCTGCTTCCACTGCCCCTGACTCGTGGCCTCCTGCACCCTGGTCCTGCTCAGAGACGCCAGCTGCAGTGCAGAGGACTTTCCAGCAGCCTCTGTGCCTGGAGCTGGGTGGCTGAAGCCCAGGCTGCTGCCCTGTACATTCAAAGTAACACCTCACAGCTCTTGTTTCATCAGGAGAAAGACCATCAGACAGCACAGGAACGAACACAGACCAGCACCTTCCTCCCCCTTGGGCCACGGAAGGCAAATTCCAAGTTGCTGTTGTGACTTCTCACCGACCCAGGGCTCTCCAGCTGGTCCCACCAACGTCCTGTTGGCCACAGCGTGAGACACACGGGGGTTTGGGTCAGCTAAAATCCCACTGCAGCTGGAGGGAGCAGACAGCAGCTGAGGATGTGCAGTGTTTTCATGAGAATTTCTTGAAGCTTTCAGTGATTAATATGCACACACAACCGCTATTAACAGCCAGACTTTGTCATTTTTCCATCAAAATCATGAGAAAAGCACATAAAACACTTCAGATTGCTGGTGGGGAGCCTGTAAAGTGAGGAAGTGGTCAGAGGATCTGTGTATCTTAGCAGAACTGAAAAGGCTCTGTCTATAACTGCCATTCCACATGCCATACTGAATATATCTGCACAGAAATGCTACTTATTTACAATATTTGGGCTACAGGATGATATAGAAGCGAACTTTGCCCCTATAAGCGACTAAAGCTTGACAGAGGGTTTGTGTGAATTTATTAAAAACTCCCGAGCTGAAGCCAAACATGCGAGCCAAGCAACGTCCTGAAACGTCTGCTTACAAATGACTTGGATAATTGCCAGAAGCCCAAGTCTGATCCCTCTTTCTGCTTCTTTCTCACCCAAAAAACATCTGGTGTGTGCTGCCAGTCTGCACTGACTGCCCCACTGATGCTGTAGGCATCTTTAGGAACAGCATCCTATGTAATTAAACAGCTGAGCGCTGACGAACTGTTGTCAATACAGAACAAAATCAATACGCTCCCCGTTGTGTCATAATGATACAGAGCTTGCACTATTCGAGCCAGCCCCTTTAGAAAGCTTTAATTTCATCAAACAACACTCGTTCAGGAGAGCTGATTTGGGGTTTTGCTTTTTAACAAAGAGAGAAGTGGAGTGCGGCACACGGCATTTAATATCTGGCTGAGATTTAAAACGCATGCTCCTTATGAAGTGTGACATTTCATCCCCGAAGCCGCAGGAACATTTCCCACATTTAAGTGATAGAGGGAAAATTCTTCAAATTAGGTTTGAACTTTATACCTTCTAATTCTGCTGCAATCCTCCTCCACCATGTACCACGCTCGGGTCTGATGAACACGCTGAAATATCAAAGTCTGACAAACCTGAGCGCTCACAAATCCCCTTCACTTAGCCTGGAAGTAAGCAGCAAACCTCCTGGAGATCCAGGAGTCGATGGGAACTGGGAAAAACAGCCCAGCCCCTGGTCACAAGGCTAAATGAAGTGGTCAGTGCAGCCCAGCTGGCAAAGTCACCCCTCCTGGGTGTCACCGTGAGCTGGACGCCAGCACAGAGGCCACGAGGCCCTCCAGGGCCCTGCTGACTGTGCCACTGATCCCACTGGCCACTGACCAGGATTCCCACATCCCTGCTGGTGTCCAGCCTCTCCTTCCCCAGAGTGTCCCTGCATCCATCCCAGTGCAGAATCCAGCTCTTGGCTCTGTTCAGCTTCACGTGGCTGGTGATTTCCCAGCCCCAGAGAGCACATCCCAGGCTCCCACACCTGTCCCTGTGGCCACAAAGCAAACAGAATCCTTGACTCCCAAAGCCTCGGCTCACCGTGGACGGAGGAGGAAGGCCTGACCCACAGCCTGTCCCTTTACATCTCTCTGGGCCAGCAACACTCAGGAAAAACCCACTCCACCTTCTCACCCTGTGCCTCGAGGGACAGCCCAGGCCTCTGGAAGTGCTTTGAAATACAAGTTGCAAAGGCAGAACATTATTCCCATTACGTTCCCCGCTTTCCCTAAGCCCTGCTCAGTAACAGACAGGTGCACTAAGCTCTCTGCCAGGGACGCACGTTGAGAGGAACAAGACCCCCCAGTTTTATATTTTACACCCTTTGGAAGCTCACCAGTCACCTCTTAAGCTCATAATAAAAGACTTTTTTTGAAAAATGATGGCACCCAGTTTCCAAGGCAGCAGGACCTTTAAACCCGTGCTTGCAAGAGCCAAAGGAATTAGAGATGCCAAACGGCACAGGCTGCACAAAACCTGTCCCCTGTTCCTGCTGGAGGGATCAAATAACCCAGTTGGAGTTTTTACTGCAACACGAGCTGGGTGAGGAAGTGGCCAGAGATGCTGTACAAAAAATGTACAATAAGCGGGATAGCGGCTACAAATCCCTTTAATCTCTGGTCTTACCTCCCCATCTCAGACTGCTCGGTGCCTGCAGGGATTATGGGAGATGTGATTCCAGAAGGGAAAGCGTGAGATGCTTTGTGGTGTTCGCTGACCATGAGGGGTCTGCTGGACCTCAGCCTGCAGTGATCCCAGAATTCCAGAATCATTTTGGTTGGAAAAGACCTCTAAGACCATCGAGTCCAACCTTGATTCCCACCTTGTCCCCAGCCCAGAGCACTGAGTGCCACATCCAGTCATTCCTTGGACACCTCAGGGATGGGGAATTCACCATTCCATGTACAGCCCCTTCCAATTCCTGAGCCCCCTTTCCATGGGGAAATTCCTGCTGCTGTCCAACCTGAGCCTTCCCCGGCCCAGCCTGAGGCTGTTTCCTCTCCTCCTGTCCCTGTGCCCTGGGAGCAGAGCCCAACCCTTGGGGATGTTGTTCTTGATTCCTCTCACCCCACCTTTCCCTCCTGAACCATGGAGCTGCCTGGCTGAAAAACCGTGGAGTTTCCAGTGGTATCTGGCTGGGGCTGCCAAAGTGTGGAGAGGCAGGAGAGGAGAAAAGAAGGCTGGAGAAAACAATCTCAGGGGAAACCTGATTGCTCTCTGCAGCTGCCTGAAAGGAGGTTGTGGTGAGCTGGGCCTCAGCCTCTGTTCCCAGCAGGGTAAGAGGAAATGGCCTCAAGTTGAGCCAAGAAGGTTTAGATTGGATATTAGGAAAGATTTCTTCTCTGAAAAGCGTAGTTAAGCATTGGAACAGGCTGCCCAGGGAAATGGTGGAGTCACCATCCCTGGAAGTGGATGTGGCACTTAATGACACGTTTGGGTGGGGTTTGGCTGAAGGTTGGACTTGGTGATTCTGCAGCTCTTGTCCAACCTTAACAGTTCTGTGAAACCCAAGGCGCTGGTGACAAGGAGAGCTGCTCTGGCTCTGAATTTGGAAGGATGTTTTAGAATCTTACCTGGCAAAAAGCTGAGCTTGGAAAGAGGATACTCCTGGCTGCCCACTCCTGTCAGGAAGTTGTGCAGAGCCAGAAATTCCCCCCGAGCCTCCTTTGTTCCAGGCTGGGCTTTGAGGACAGCTCAGCCCAGGCAGATCTGTGTCCCCTCACTTCAAATCACTGAAAAGCCCAAGGACTCAACTGAAACCTGCAGCAAACATCTCCCACTCCCTGCTTTCTCCCTTCATAAATGTCTATTTTCTTAGGCTAAACCGATCACCCATTCTCAGGCATACACAACTCCCATTTCAGCTCAAAACCAGGCTCCTTTCCCATGAAAAAAAAAAAATCAGCTCTACTCATTTCATAATTAATTTTACTGCATGACTTTTCCCAGCAACACAACTCATTATTTTCCCAAGTTCTTTACAAACTGATGAAAATGAAAATCCCCTCAGCCTCCCTGCGTGCTCTCATGTACATCACTTCTTTGTAGCTTAATGTCCCATTTTTAAAAGGAAGACGTTTGCTTTCCTCCAACTTTTGGGGGGGGGAGAGGAGGGAGAATGCAGGTGGGGGAGTGAGCAACGAGCATTTTTTCATGATTAATACAGCTCCCAGCACAACAAAGACAATCCTGTGCACTGAGACACCGAGGTGCTAACAGAGGGCCATAAATTCAGATTAATAATTAACATCCACATCACATCAAGCCCATCTTGGGGCTCTTGCTTCAATTGCTTTGGAAATCTTTCCATTTTTTTTTTTTATTGCAAACTCATGCAATAGGTCAAGCAGTCCTCAAAACCACACATGCTGATGGAGACAGCACTGCTGGGACTCTGCAGGTAGAACTCTTGGCTGAAAAAACGCAGTTTGGCATAAAAAGCGGCGTACAAATGCCAGCATTAATGGACATAAAAATGCAAGGTTCCTATCTGGGCAGCAAAGACTGGAATAAGGTATTAAAAAAGTTATTTAAAAAGTACAAAACACAAGTTACTTACTGCTTTTGAGATTCTCCTGACGTGGAGATGGACGAGAATCAGGCACTGGAAGGAGGCAGACAAACTTCTCATGTTAAATTTCAGCGTGAAGAACCACTTTGATATTAACACAGCAAATTGCAAGCTGATTTCACATCATTTTCCAACTTCAGCACGAAGAAAACGCAAGTTCTCCTAAAAAACCTTCACTGATCCAGTGCACTTAAAGAAATGGTGTGATGCGCAGAGTCATCATATGCCTTGAAAAATAATATCCTTAGATGCTTTTATTATGGGCTTCAAGATTCATGTTTTCAAGCTTTTCCTCCAAAACCAGGAGGGGGGCTAGGAACTTTATTTCAAAAACTTGATAGCCAAGACTCTCACCTAATTATGTGAGGTGGGGCTTCAGGGGGAAGAAAATTAGAAAAAGAAAAGGAATGCAGACACACAGAGATTTGTGGCAAAAAAATATAATCACTGGCAAAACACTCAATGTCCCAAATTTCTTGGTTTTTTTTCCTTCTCACTGGCGCTGTGGGGGAGTGCATTTTTCCCCTAAAATCCGTGCTGTAATCCTGTCCTCTAAACTGGTTTTTAAGTGTTAAGGAAACGGAAGACCACTAGAAAGTTGCCTTGATAGGTGCCTGTAAAAGAAAGAAATAAGGAGAAGAAAGAAAAAAAAGAGGAAAAATGGGAATGCAACAGGGACAAACCCTTGGTGGGGGAAGGAAATAACAGGGAGGGGGGAAAGTAAAAAAAAATAGGGAGGAAAAAGGGAAATATAGGAAAGGGGACGAAAAGGAGAGGAAAGGGAAAGTACAGGAAAGAGGTAGGGAAATATAGGAAAGGGGACGAAAAGGAGAGGAAAGGGAAAGTACAGGAAAGAGGTAGGAAAATATAGGAAAAGGGAGAAAAAGGGGTAAAAGGAAAATACAGGAAAGGGGGAAAGGAAAAATATAGGAAAGGAAGAGAACAGGGGGAAGAAAGGAAAATATAGGAAAGGGGAAAAAGAGAAATACAGGAAAGGGGGGAAAGAGAAATATAGGAAAGGGGAAGAAATTAAAATAAAGGAAAGGGTGAAAAGGTGAGGAGGGAAAGTACAGGAAAGGGGTAGGAAAATATAGGAAAGGGGAGAAAAAGGGGTAAAAGGAAAATACAGGAAAAGGGGGAGGAAGCATAAATATAGGAAAGGGGAAGAAATGAAAATAAAGGAAAGGGTGGGGGGGGAAAGGAAGTTATAGGAAAGGCAGAAAAAAGGAAAATAAAGGGAGGCAAATAAAGGGTGAAGGAAATTAATGGGAGGGGGATGAAAGTAACGAAGGGCGGGGAATGAAACTCGATGGGCAGCGTTATGCTGATGACGACGGGGGACGGTTTTAAAGTAAAAAAATGAGAGATTTAGCTCAGATAAACAGAAGAAATTGTTCCCTGTGCATGGTGATGCCCTGGCACGGGGTGCCCAGAGAAGCTGTGGCTGCCCCTGGATCCCTGGCAGTGCCCAAGGCCAGGCTGGATGGGGCTGGAGCAGCCTGGGACAGTGGGAGGTGTCCCTGACTGGATGACCTTTCAAACCAAACCACTCCATGATTCTGTGGGGATAAAAAAGGTGGAAAAAAGAGGGGGGAAAGCCTAAAGCTTCCTTTTTACGAGGAGCAGCCGCGGGCAGGGCTCGGCTCCCCCGGCCGTGTCCAAGGTAACGCCGCGGCCGCCGCTCCCTAAACGGCCGCGGGCCGGGGCCGTGTCGGGGCTCAGGCTCGGTGCCCCGGGGGCTCCAGGGCTCTATCGGTGTCGGTACCGGCCCAGCGGGACTCAGGCTCGGTTCCCTGGGGCCCCAGGGCTGTGTCGGTGTCGGTGTCCCTCACCCCGGGCTCTCTCTCGGTGCCGGTGCGGCTCCCGGTGCTCGGCATGTCCCAGGCGTGAGTACCGCGGGGCGCGGGGGCTGAGGGGCGAAAATCACCTCAGAGCGGGGGGAAATCACCTCAGAGGGGGGAAAAATCTCCTCAGAGCGGGGGAGAAATCTCCTCAGAGAGGGTAAAACACAGCTCGGGTTGGAGGCAGGTTCACCTCCACAAAGTGACCGCGCCGTCTCAGGAAAACCAGGGAAATGTTAAAATTATCCACTCAGGATATCCACGAGGCATTTTGAGCAGAAGGTTTCCCTGTTACAGATGAAAATTCGCGCTGTTGTGGCTTGTTCCCCCCAGTAATTTCAGCACAGCGCAAAGCTTTTTACAGGTTCTATCTGAAATAACCAGACAGCAGCGATGCTGGCACTGGATCAAAGTGCCTGCAAGGAGCTGTGCTCATTCCTCCAAAAACATCACTCCAAGCCCACATATTAAACTATTATTATTATTATTATTATTGCTGTGCTGCAGTGCTGGAAGCCGAACTGTGAGCATCTTCCACGGTATTATCCCCCAGTGTCGTGTTGTTTGCTGCTTCCAGCTCCAGCAGCACAGCTCTTCATCCCAGTTCTGAGCTGCATATGGCTTGCTCAAGTTCAATAAATAATAGTACATTAGAGGAAAAAAATATTTAAACACCTTAGGGGTATTTGCTGCCTCCTTCTACTCCTCTCCTTCACATTCAGATCTGACCATCTCCAAACTGCTGCCCCAGCAGGTTGTGAGCAAAGCATCTCCTTTCCCATGGTCTCCCTCCTCTGGCATCAGTGGTACCAACCTCAAAGCCCCCTGTTTCTTTTGCTCAGTATCCTCTTTCCAAGCTCAGCTTTTTGCCAGGTAAGATTCTAAAACATCCTTCCAAATTCAGAGCCAGAGCAGCTCTCCTTGTCACCAGCGCCTTGGGTTTCACAGAACTGTTAAGGTTGGACAAGAGCTGCAGAATCACCAAGTCCAACCTTCAGCCAAACCCCACCCAAACGTGTCATTAAGTGCCACATCCACTTCCAGGGATGGTGACTCCACCATTTCCCTGGGCAGCCTGTTCCAATGCTTAACTACGCTTTTCAGAGAAGAAATCTTTCCTAATAGCCAATCTAAACCTTCTTGGCTCAACTTGAGGCCATTTCCTCTTACCCTGCTGGGAACAGAGGCTGAGTCCCAGCTCACCACAACCTCCTTTCAGGCAGCTGCAGAGAGCAATCAGGTTTCCCCTGAGATTGTTTTCTCCAGCCTTCTTTTCTCCTCTCCTGCCTCTCCACACTTTGGCAGCCCCAGCCAGATACCACTGGAAACTCCACGGTTTTTCAGCCAGGCAGCTCCATGGTTCAGGAGGGAAAGGTGGGGTGAGAGGAATCAAGAACAACATACCCAAGGGCAGGGCAGAGGCTGCCTGGGGAGCCTCCAGCAGGCATAAATTGGAGGAAACCTTGGTTAGATCCCCAGTGGATGCAATGCAGGGCTTGTATAAATCACGCCTAACACTCATGGAATCAGTTAAGGGCAGATCACAATGTAGTGAACAGTTATCTGAATTGTGCTCTTTAAAAGAAAGAAAAAATGAAGGAAGAAAAAAAACCCCACAAAAATAGTGTTTGACCTCTTCCTCGGAGTTATCTCGGAATCTGTCATTGCTGCCCAGTCTCTGAATCATAGCTGCTGTTACTTGAGCCAGATTAACACCAAAGGAATTAAGCTGGAAAAATACTTGTGCTTCAACTGTTTTGGCTCAGTTTGATTTTAATGGAGACAGGGCTTTTTAGCATTTCCTATGGCATTGCCATGGCTCAGTTTAATTTTAATGGAGACAGGGCTTTTTAGCATTTCCTGTGGCATTGCCAGCACGGAACAGCAAATCCACATAAACATCATATGTCCACACGACATGACAAACACACATATCAGTCCTGTTCCTGAGCCAGGGGCTGGTGAGGGACTCCAGTTTGGTGCTGAAGCTCCTTGGCTCAGGTTGCTGCAGTGACACTGTAGCTGGGTGGGCACAGCACAGGATTTAGCACTGGGCTGATCCAGCCCTTCCTAAACCTGACTCGGGGTTCGATCTCTCGTAAGTCACCGAGGCTGCTGTTAACGTGGTTGGTTGCAGTGAGGTTTTGCTGGCTGGGTACCATAAATCAGAGTGGTTTAGGCTGGAAAAGCCCTCCAAGATCATCAAGTCCAAGCCTTAACCCATCACTGTCAAGGCCACCATTAACTCATGTCCCCAGTGTCACATCCAAATGGCTTTTAAATCCATCCAGGGATGGGCACTCCACCACTGCCCCGGGCAGCTGTGCCAGGGCTGGGCCACCTTTTCCACAAAGAAATTTTTGCTAATATCCAGTCTATCCTATATCCCCTCCCAGTAGCTAAAGGGAGCTGTCAGGAAGGCTGGAGAAGGACTTTTCCTGTAGGGGGCTGATAGGACAAGGGGGAATGGCTTTCAGCAGGAGGACAGGTTTGGATTGGATATTGGGAAGGCATCCTTCCCTGGGAGGGTGGGGAGGCCCTGGCACAGGGTGCCCAGAGAAGCTGGGGCTGCCCCTGGATCCCTGGCAGTGCCCAAGGCCAGGCTGGACGGGGCTTGGAGCAGCCTGGGACAGTGGGAGGTGTCCCTGCCCATGGCTAAGATGAACTCTCAGGTCCCTTCCAACCCAAACCATTCCATGGTTCTATAAACCTTCCCTGGTGCAACTTGAGGCCGTTCCCAACGTATTTTAAATTCCATGTGACAAAAACGTCTTACAACAGCCTGCCTTACCTGAAGGCAGTGAAGCAAGGAGCCCATGGTGAAAGGGGGTCATGAGAAAGAGCTCTGGTTCTTCAGAAACACAAATGCTGCCCAGCTTTTCTTGCGCTTGAGGTAAACCCTGAGTTCCGAGGCACATTCACCATCCTCAAGGTCCCGTGATTGTAAGAGGCGTGGGCTAAAGCACAGGATTTGATTCTGCTGCCTCTGGAAGCTCTGTGGCAGGGCAGAGGGGACGCTCAGAGAGCAGCAATGTTCTCTCAGGGTCACTAAGTCCAGCAGGCAGCCAGGGGAACAGTCAGCGTGTCCGGACATGCCTGGCATTTCCTCGGGACACTCTCAGCCCTCTGGAGGGAGCAGAGCCATTAAGTGCGGGGTGATTAAAAAGTGCTGGAGTATCTCACTTCCCAAAGCACTCACCCCAGCATTTGCATGCAGACGTACCTTCTGTTCCAGACACTGGAGACGCCGCTGCGTTTATGTTTTCCTGCTGTGTCTCCTCCTCTTTTATGGATTTGTTTACCATCTCCTCAACCCCTGGGATCCTGACCAGTGATTTCTTACCTCGCCCTGACAGCCCGAGCCCAGGCACGTTCAAAGCCGAGTCTTGGCACCGCCATCGTTCCTGGCAGGTTTTAATCAGCTACAAGACATTTGCCACTGCCACTGAGGAGCTTTAAACAATCACGGCGCTTTAAAATTTAATCTGGTGTCACAAATAGCGTTTCTATTAATTCGCTGGTTAAATATTGATCTAAGACAAGCTCCCCAGCATCTCCCCTCCTGCTTCCGACAGAAACAACCAAAGCAGAGCTCTGTGTTTGATATCACATCCCCATGGCCCGGCTGAAGGAAATCAGCGTTGCAAAACCCAAATGTGAAAAGATGTCAGTGCAACTTGTGCCCCCCTCTCCTCTCCCCCATGCTCTGGGGCTGCATTACGGTGCAGTTTCTGATGCTGTGATCACATCCTATTTGCTTCCCACGGGGCCCCAGCCTCATTCAGCCATTGGGCCGTCGCTGAATATTTCTTTTTATCCCCTCATTCAGCGTCTGGCCCCAGGCCATATTCTTCAAATTCCATCCAAACGCCACAATTATTAGCTTCCTCCTGGGCATTCCTTGCATGTTCTCCCTCATACATCTCCCAGGCAGTCACAGATTCATCTTTGCCCCTCTTTCCACCCCTGGTGAGCATTACCACATCATCCTGCTTATGTTAGAGCAGGAAATCAAGAGACAGGATCAAATTGATCACAGCTCAGGCTCAAAGCTGCAACTCCCTCCTGTGCCTCCCTTCATCCTTAACGAGCAGGTAGGGAAAGATCTTGTGTATTACTCGTTCAGCGTCTCCTTTGGGAAAAAGCATTGTCAGTGGAAATATCCCAGCAGCACTTGTGCTAGGAAACAGGGAAAGAAAAGGCCCCAGTTTTCAAGAAACAGAGCAGATTGTGGCAGCTTTGAGCTTAAAGCCTCCTGTTCCTGGCAGGGGTATGGCAGCACCCAGACACAGCCTTTTATGCTTGGAATTGTAGGCAGCTGGATGGGTAATTGTCCTTCCCTTTTCTAAGGAAGAGAGGGGTAAAAAAAAAAGAGAAAAAAGACTCACATAGGATGGTTAAAGTCAAAATAAACTTTGCTGCCACAAGCAGTAAAGTGTGTTACAGGCAAATATTGCTTGGAAGGAGGAATTCTCCTGGCAAAGGAGAGGAGGCTGCTGTTCATGCAGCACAGGATGGTTTGGGTTGGAGGGGTCCTTAAAGCTCATCCCAGCCATGGGCAGGGACACCTCCCTCTGTCCCCGGCTGCTCCAAGCCCTGTCCAGCCCGGCCTTGGACACTTCCACGGATCCAGGGGCAGCCACAGCTTCTCTGGGCACCAGGGCCTCCCCACCCTCCCAGGGAACAATTCCTGCCCAATATCCCATCGTCTGGCAGTGGGAAGCCATTCCGTGTGTCCTGTCCCTCCAGGCCCTGGTGAAAATCCTCTCTCCTTCTTTCTTTCAGGTTCCCTTCAGGCGGAGCAAGGCCACAGTGAGGTCACCCCAAAGCTTCTCCTCTCCAGGCTGAGCATTCCCAGCTCTCCCAGCCTTTCCCCATGGAGCTGCTCCATCCCTCTGCTCATCCTGGTGCCTCCTCTGGGCTCTCTCCAGCAGCTCCAGCTCCTTCCTGTGCTGGCCCCAGGGCCACCTGAGCAGGGCAGAGGAGCAGAATTCCCCCTTCCCTGCTGCCCATGCTGTGGGATCAGCCCAGGACACGATTCCCCTGCTGATCCCAGAGGGAAGAGCAGCCTCCAGCCTGGGCAGGAGCTGCAGCCTTTGGAGCTTTTGACAGCCCAAAACAGCACCTCCCACACCTTAATTGCTTTGCCATGTAGGAAAACAGGGGTTTTTGTCAGAAAACTGTAATAAAACAGCTCCTTTTCCTGCCAGCCTTGTGAGTTTGGCTGGAGCAGGTGCTTGAGACCTGCTGAGGTGTTGCTGCTGCTGCTGCTCCATGGAGCTGCTTCCTCGCCTTCCCTGCGGTTTCCCATTACATTTCTGCCACACAAATCCTTTATCCCCCCTTCGCTTTCTGTCATAGTAGCCAGGACTGAAATTGGAGATGACAGAAGCACAGAGCTGTTCCCGTTAACAATGCCAGCAGGCTGTGTGTTTTCTTCTCTTGTCACAACCAAAGCCTACTGAGGTTTCTCCTTTCTTTTCCCCCAAATGCTTCCAACTCTTGTCAAACATCGTGACTGGAGCAAGCGTGCTTAAAAAGTCATCTGGCAGAGTCACATTCACCACCAGCTGAGGAGTTTGGCATAATTGTGAGACTAATCTTATTTTAGGAGCGAGGCAGGCTTAAACAGGCTCATGAGCTAGAGCTGCTCCAGACTGCAGGCTTTGAAATCAGGAATTAATTCAGACAACATTTCAGCCCCTTTGGTTCATAGAATCAACACTGAGTTGGAGGGGACCCACCAGGACCACTGATCCCACAAATCCCACCCTGTGCCTGAGAGCATTGTCCAAACATTTTTTGAACTCAGGTTGTGTCCTAGGGCCACACTGATCTCTGACTCTCCCTGCACCTCTCCAGCACGAAAAATATTTGTCTGTAATAAGGCAAAAGAGAAAAGAGGGGGCTACTCCTGTAATGTCATCACCTGTGAGGGAACAGGTAACTGCTGACCTCAATCAGCCAGCAGTCATCCTCAGCCTGGGGATTTTTAGAAGGAGAGAAAAGCAAAGCAGCAGCAGCATTGAAAACCCCTTTTTTTCCTCTCAGGGCCTCACTTTCCCCTCCCAACCTTTGTCTCTTGTTTCTTTATTTTCCAGAGGCTGCAGGGCAGGGTTTCCCTCCCCCGTGTTTGCCCAGGGCTGAGCACAATGCCTGACCTGTCAGGCGCCGAGTGTGGCGAGGGGACCCCGAGGAGTGGCCCCTGCCTGCCCTTCCTTGTCCCCAGCCCCACGTCCCGGTGTCCTCTGCTCCGTGACCGCTGCCCTCGTGTCCTGTGCCGTGGTGAGGAGGTGCTGGGCTCCTTGAGCCCTGCTGCACATCCCCCTGCTCTCGCAAACCCCTGGCACTCTCTGCAGCCCCCAGCACAGCCCAGTCTCGTTTCTGAGAGGGGAACACCAGCTGGGTTTGCAGAGGTTCCTTCAGCAGAGGTTCTACACAGGTGATTTAGCGCTCGTTTGATCGCACAGGAGTTTCCCAATGAGGTGGGGAAAGCTGCAGGCAAATCTTCCATCCATCAGGGAGTGAGACCCACTGCACTACTGCAGCTTTAGCAGGGGAAACCGTGAGATATTCCTGAGGAATCCAGGAATTCCAGGGAAACCAGGAACCAAAGGAGCCGGGCTTCAGCCCGTGCACAAACCCAAACCGTGCCATGTGCTGGAATAACAGGGACAGTGTTCCCTCCAGCAGTGAGTAAAACACAGAGACGCTCTGGGGCGAAGAAGAAAAGCCACACAAAGGTAACCCCAGGGATGCCAGATTCTCCTCCTGGCTTGAGAGCAGCCTGAGGGACAGTCGGCATGCTCAGCACAAACCGTTCCAACACGGGCACGCTGAGGCCTTAAAACCAGCCCAGCAGCAGTGAGCAGGCTCACCTCAGCTGCACCCCAAACCAACAAGCTCTTCCAAAGGCCAGGAGAGAGGGGTCAAGCAAACACGCAGAGTCAGAGGGCCCTGCAATGCTAAAACAAGGCATGTACAATCTGGCAGGGTTTTAAACATCTCTTTATAACTTCGGCAGGAAAAAAAACCCCCGTATTGTTAAGCTTCACTCTAAGTAAGGAGAGCAGGCTTTATTTTGAGCAATAAAAGTGAGATCTGAACTGGCAATCGCACTGTGGGCAAAAGAAACTTCTTAAGCCATGTTTTAGACTCTCTTTCTTCTTTGTGGGAGTGAAGAGAAGGGACATCAGTGAGGAGTTAAAGCTCTGACCTTCCCTCCAAGCTGCGAGCTGCCAGAAATCACTCCGGGGACTCTGGAGTTGAGTCACTTGATGTGTTTCTTCCTCATCCCATTACAGCATTGCTTGTTTCCCCCTGTAACACCACTATTTGGGAGTTGCTATGACAATTTGTAGCATTACTGTGAGTGCTGTATGCACAGAGAGATCAAGAGACAGCTTTTCTGTTCCAGGATTTAATAACCTTAAACCTTTAACAGGAAAGTTAGGCTCAGTCCTGCTGGTTACCTGCACTAAGAGGTGAGTTAGAGGCTCAAATGCAACCTAAATCTGAAGCAATGTCATCCTTGGGGACAGACACAGCTCATTACAGAACAGGAATGAGCCTACGAGACTGACCACTAGCAGTAAATAAAAACCCAGTGCATTCAAGGCTGCATTGTCCTCCCCCTTCAGCGTGTGGAAGCAATTTCGAGGGAGTTCACAGCTTAATGCAAAGGGACACCGAGCAAATAGGCAAAAATTCCAGCAGGGCCTTGGGAACCACACGCTGTCTGATTCACAGTGCTCTCCTTGGCTTTTAAGGCATGAAAAAGTTGAAGTTACTCCTGACTACCCCTGACCATGTTTGTCTCCAGAGCTGAAGGGCTCCTCTGGCTCACAGCAGCTCTGCCGAGTCCCCCAGAAGGATCTATAAACACCAGGCACTTCTCATCCTTCACTCCGGTGCAGCAGGGCTCCCATGTGGGCACCCGTAGAACCTGAAATAACTGTTTTAATCCTGTTTTGGGGATGTGTCCTCCAGTTTTTAATCAGGGTGAAGCGATGCAGCACTGAAATCTGATTTCTGCTTGCCCTGTCCTGTTCTCCAGCATCTGATGCTGACAAACCCGGGGGGCCAGGTGCCCCCAAGGTGTCAGTCCCCCTGAGCACAGCAGGTACGCAGGGCTGTCAGCTCCAAATTTAGCACCTCCACATCAACCTTTTCCTTCAACACTTCATTCTCCAGTGGGCCTGTCCTTTCCTTTGCCCTCATTTACCCGAAACGCCGCTGTTGCAAAAAGCTGCAATCATCCCATAATACCCGTGGTCTTAACATCTGACCCGCAGCAACTGCGCCCGCAGTCATCTCCGTGCTTATCTGATAAACTAATGCTTTATGGAAGCAATTACGGCCTATCTGCGGTGCCTCATGGAAACGTCCTCCCAGGGGCTGGCTGGCGCTGCAGCCCCCACGAGCCGCTTACAATATGAACAGAAACTGGATATTGGCTGGCTCAGCACGAGGAGCCACTCGACATTCCTCAGCCGAGGAGGCAGAGAGGGACATGACTGGAAATTGGAGCGGCGCAATCCGGCGTCTCCGCGAGCGAACCTGCACGCGAAAGGCTCCGGCCCGAGGATCCCTACGGCTCAGAAATCAGCTGGGGGGCTGTGGGGGGCACCCCACAGGGCTGAGCTTCCTCAGAGGTTGGCAGCCTCCCCGCTATCTGTGAGAAATCCTACAAAGCACCACACGGTTTCCTCCCGCGCTGGAAAACCCGCGTACCTCACATCCTTCCGTGTCCCAGCTCCTCCTGGCCTTGGTTGTGTCCCCACCTTCTCCCCTCTGCCGGCTTTGTTCTGTTTATCTCCTGCACCTGGGTTAATTGCTGCAATTGACTGATACGGATGGTGCAATGGGATGGAAATGAAGTAGGGGGGAAAAAAAAAAGGCAGGGGAAAGAGCTGGGTGGGCTGCAGAAGCGTCAGGAAAAGCAAGGCCAGCTGCATCCTGCAGAAAGCCAGGTCAGCTGAAGGGTGTGATACGCCCTTTATATCATTAATGGTGCAGATTCAACAGCAGGGTTTGGGGTGTTGGGGTTTTTGCTGACTGCAGGGGGCAGTCCCACGGCCCTGTCACCACCCAGGACAGTGCAGGGCACCCCACACTCGGGGCATTCGTGGGCTGGGGTTTGTCCTTCCCTCCCCACACACCCCTCGGGCAGCACTCGGGTCACTCTGTCCTGGGATTGGGAATGATAAAATCAGCTCGCAGAGCTCCAGCTTGTGTTATCACGCACAAACAATGCCAACATCTGTCCAGCTGTCTGCTCAGGGTAAACACACCAAACTCAACGCAAGGGCAGCTCTGAAAGCTCCTCTGACAAAGGCAGGGCCTTTTGCTCTCCTCGCCCCTCTTTGAGAAGCTCAAGGAGCAGCAGATTAACTCGGTCAAGCACACGGATGGGTCTCCATTGCACCACGGAGGCCAATGGCCTTTATTCCTGGGATTAAGGAGCAGGTCAGCTGTCCCTGTTTCCATAGCCACTGTTTTCCCCTCAGCGTGACAAGAACTGGTTTTCTCCCAACACAACTGAGTCTCAGTGCAGAAGGAATTTCTTAACTCTGTTCCTAGAGAGGCATTCTCAAAGATTTTTAACACTTGTCACTGCCAAGAGTCTCCATCTGGCAAAGGAGAACAGGACCTAAAAGTGTCTTCGCTGCCACAGGTGTTATTGACACCTTTCCATGACAAACCTGCTGTTTGAGCCCTTCTCTGAAAAAAACCCCTCATCACTCGTTTCTTGCTCCTTTAGGCTGATTTCCCAGGATATTCTGAGCTGCTTTTCCCATGAAAAGCACTGAAAGCCAGTGCATGCTCACATCAGAACTCCACCTATCCCTACCAAAATTACCAAGCGAGCAGCATTATCGCTCCTGGACATGGAGATGGCCTTTGGTGACATCTTCCGTGCCACGTAATCCCACAGCCGCCAGACCTGATATTTAGTAATTACTTGGAGTGCAACAGGTGCTAACATAGAAATAAATCAAATTATTTTCCTCACTTCATATTTGAAACAGTGTCCACAGCTTAGCTCCAGCACTGGCACCAACCCCACCCTTACCCTGCAGGTAACTTTAGAAAGGCAGAACAGCAACGCTGGCTTTAGGAACATGAATTGGTGCCCATCCCAAAAATGCAGAGCTTCAAATAGTCCTTCCCCTATTTAAAGGCATTGGAGGGAGACACCTTTTCAATTAAACCATCTTCTCAATTAGCACAACTGAATAAAACTCCTGGCACTGCTGGGGGATGTAACTTCAAGCATTTGAAGAATGGAGTTGAAAAGCTTTTAAGCGCGTTTTAATAAACCAGCATTTTATGATTCCTGTTTTTAAAACAAACAAAAAGAGAAACTCCTGCTAACTCCTGGTTTCCAAAATACTTTTTAGTTAATCATCTCCTTATAAATGTAAAGGCTCGCACTTCCAGGCTTGCTGTGTGAGAATTCCATGCCCGCAGAGCCCTGGCGTCACTTCCGTGTCGGATTGACAGAGTCTTCTCTTTCCAAGCAGCACTTACACCAAGCTGTGGGCAGACACGCAGAGGGAGCTGGACATCATGCTGGAGAGGGAAAGAGAGGAGCTCCTGCAGCCCCACGAGGACCGTGGGAAGGTGATGAAGATGTTGGCCACTTGCTACATCCAGTACCTGGAGATCCTGCGGCACCTGGAGGAGGCCCACGACCACCTCGTGCACCAGCAGAAGCGGGCGGCGGTCAGGCACACGCTGGACGGCGTCATCGGCCGCGTCCTGGAGATCAAGAAGGAGATGGTAGCCCTGGAGAACTCCGAGTGTCACCACATGGATGACATCCTGATGGAGCTGAAGTGTGTCCCGGTAGGGCTGCCTCGGTTATGAGATAATTCATAGGAAAGATGGGGTTTATTTGTGGGTGATTCCCTTCTAGAGGGCCCAATAATGCCAAATAAACTCAACCCTTAGGTGGTGATGCTGCCCCTCTGCTCAGCCCTGGCAGGCACATCTGGGGTGCTGTGTCCAGCTCGGGACTCCTCAGGACAAGAAGCTCCTGGAGGGCTCCAGCAGAGGCTGCAGAGGTGAGGAAGGGACTGGAGCATCTCTGCCCAGGAAAGGCTGAGGGAGCTGGGGCTCCTCAAGAGCAGACACAGCTGAGAGGGGAGCTCAGCAATGTGTGGGAATATCCAAAGGGTGGGTGCCAGAGCATGGCCCAGGCTCTGCTCCAGGGGCCCGGCCATGGGACACGAGGAACAGGCAGAAACTGATGCCCAGGAGTTCCAGCTGGACAGGAGGCAGAACTTCTGTCCTGTGCAGTGACCAACAGGGAACAGAGTGTCCAGAGAGGCTGTGGAGTCTCCCTCACTGGGGATATTCCAGAGCCATCCGGACACAATCCTGTGCCCTGTGCTCTGGGGTGGCCCTGCTTGAACAGGGAGTGGGACCAGATCACCCTCTGTGATCCCGTCCAACCTGACCCATTCTGGGATTCTCTGCTACAACATCAATTTCTATTCACAGAGTCCCAGAACTGTTTGGACTGGAAGGGACCTTAAATTCCATCCCATTCCACCTCTGCCACAGGCAGGGACCCCTTCTACTGTCCCTGGCTGCTCCAAGCCCCGTCCAGCCTGGCCTTGGGCACTGCCAAGGATCCAGGGGCAGCCCCAGCTTCTCTGGACACCCTGTGCCAGGGCCTCCCCACCCTCCCAGGGAACAATTCCTTCCCAATATCCCATCTAAACCTTCTCTCTGTCAGTGCTTTAAAAGCCGTAGGAAAAACGAGCTGGCAAAGGTGGCGGCTTCTCTCGCAGACAGCTCCATCTATTGTCAAATTCAGGTACCGCTGCTGCGCTAAAACCAGCTGAAATCCCTGCTTTTTCCAGGATCCCAGCTCCGGGATAAATTACCCGATACCATTACTGTGAGATTTGCAAATGTTTGCCACTGCACTTCTGCAAATTTAGGGTTGGAATTGCCAGGAATTTTCGCCAGCCCTTTACCTTCAACATTAATCACTGTTTTAAACTGAGAGTCTAAACACATTTCCAGGGAAAGTAATCCCTCAAATCATATTTTGAAATCCTTAGCACTGCTGTTTTCATGACTCAGCAGTAAATCCATCTGCAGCAAGAAGTTGGCAAGTCTGAGAAAGTCATGCCTGACATCTCCTCAAAAACAAGCATAAATCCAAATTCCTGCACCACACCTTCATTTTGAGAAGGCATAACATATCTACCTACCACAAAACAATCAATCACTGAAGAGATTTCAGGTTTTTTTCAGAGAAAACATTTTCCGTACTAGATAAGAACAGGGATTTATGGGGTGTTCTTTTTAAATATTTAAATACTCTTGGTAACAGAGCAAAATTACTGGACAAATAACTCCTGTTTCTCAAAGAATCTGACCAGAAAGGATATATTCAGTCATTCCTTTCCTTGAATTATCATGGGCTAAAATCCTGCAGGATTGAAGGCAGAGGACACAACATTTTATATCTTAGGTGATGATATTGCCCGTTGTGTACTGTGTCACTGTAAGGCCAAGCTTTCCCACTTCTCCAGTTCTGTACCTCGTGGTTTTGTGCAGTTGCCTCAGTCACCCCATTTCCTGGGGTGATTGTGAAGGTATTTGGATCCATAAATCCCATGTGGAGCTGGGAATGGCTGAAAAGCTGCAAATTTGACTCCAGGTTCAACATCCCAAGCCTGACTTTCCAATGCTGGGCCCCAAAAAAAGATGATGAAGAGAAGGAGCCTCCTTACCCCTTCCAGCCCCGGCACTGGGGCTTTGACCTCTTTTTTCCAGTCAGCAAAAGTCCCAGTCCAGAATCACTTGGAATTAAAGGCCAGGTGAGACATCAGAGATGCTCCTACACTACTCCACCCCCTGGCAGCCTAAAAATCTGTCTTCTTTTGTTGTAGAGTGAAATCCTATAGGAGAATAACTGGGAGAAACATAAATCAGTTACATCTTTTTAATTACAGAAATGAGGAGGGACAGGCACTCCTGGTCATGCCTGATTTTAAGAAGAGTCTGAGATCCCACAGTCACAGGCAGACAGTTTGTCTACAGCTCAAAATACCTATGAAAAACCCCAGAATTGTGCTTTGGTTCCTTAGAATGGTTAAAAAAATGGCAAGAGAGCAGACCTATTTTTCATGTTGATTAAAACAAGAAGTGGGATGATCACACAACCAAAGGTATTCAGCCTGGTGGAAATCATGTTTAAATTTCTGGTGACCCTGCCAAATGTTTTAGCAATTTGATAATATAATTGAGCCATTATAAGAAGAAAGATTTCTGGGCTCACATGGTTCACAAACTGGGTTGATTTATTTGTTTTTGTTGAATTAGGCCTAAAGTAATTGAAAACTAACAGCAGCTGTTGCAAAGGTCAAATTCCTCAATACTCAAAAAATATTCAACAACCTCGGTCCTTGTTTTATTGCTTTGTGAAGGTGTTCAATTAATCAATAATGTGATTTAAAAATGCAGTTCTAGAAAGCATATCAGGACTCTCCTCTTTTAGGAAGACATAGAAATCCCCATCCCGAAGTATTTCATCAAAGACAACCTGAGGATCCTGCAGGAGAGGGCAAAATACCTGGATGAGATTCTGCTGAACGCTGGTTTGCTGGGGCAGGTAACTATAGAATATCTAATTATCAGATTTTATTTGGTTAGTTTGCAGCCACATTTGTCTGAGCACACGAGCCACTGAACTTTTACAGCAGTGAGGAAGTCAGAGTGTGTTTACAGATCAGGCACAAGCAGAAAGAAGCCTCAGATTTCCCTGTCAAACACTGTCCAGCCACATCTCGAGTCTGGGTAAGACTGAAATGGTTCTACTCTGATTTCCATGTCAGAAAGAGCGGCACGTTGGCCAAGTTAATTTCGCTTTATTTGTCCAATTAACCCTGACCATGTAATCAGTCCTACTGCAAGCCAGTTGGGCTCAGGCTGTGCTGGCCCAGGATTCCCCCCTGGAGCGGGCAGAGCTCGGAGTTCAGGTCAGCACAACTGCTGCCATTCACTTGTTTGTGACCTCTGGACAGTGAGTGCAGCTCCTCTCGTGCAGCTGCTGGGAGGAGCAGAAAACTCGAGTTTTGGCAGAGCAGAACTCATTCCAGACAAGGACACCGGCGCTCCAGTGAAGGCTGCTCTGGAGTTGGTGTCCTTTTGACCTTTGGGGAGTGGCGTGTTGCCCACAAGCAGGCACTGCTGACCCCTGGCAGTAAACAACAGTGCCTGCGTGCCTGGAGAACTTGGATCCATAAGAGACAGCCCTGATAGGCCACTTGGTCAAACTGCTGCCCTGGATGCTCCAGCAGTGACTGTGCTTGTTGATCCCGCAAAATAACAGAGGGAGAGGCCCCGGGGATGGAAATAATCCCGGGCAGAGTGCAGAGGCAGAGCCCAGGCTCCCTGCTGGATCCTCTGCTGGGCTAAAGCTCTTCTCCTCCTCCCTGTTCCTCCACGGGACAGCTCTGAGGGAGTTCTCTGCAATTCTGCTCACCTGGCATTGCTCTGGGGAAATCCTTTTTTCAGCACAGCTTATCCTTGAGCCTTTCTGCTTCCCAGAGTTCTGCTTGTGACCCTTTCCAGCGTGGAGCCATTGCGGATGAGGTCCAGCTCTCCCCTGCCAGAAGATTCAATAAACAGCAATAAAATAACCTCACCCAGTGCAAATCCAGCGTCCCGTGCTGCACTTCCAGCTCTCTCACCACCGGGATTGTTGCAGGGTTGGCAGCACTGCTGCACCTTGTCCTGTCAGGAAATGCTGTGTAACCAGCTGGAATTCTCCAGTGCCCGTGGCAGTGCTGGTTGGACATAAATCAGAACCAGTGGAGTTCATCCTGGTGCCTTCAGGGCTGGTACAAATCTGAGGCAGCCCCAGCAGCGCAGGGCAAAGGGCATTCCCTGGGTTTAAAGGGATCCCAGGGGCACAACTCGGCCCAGGTGGGAACAGCCGAGCAGCACCCCCGGGTCCAACACGGATCCAATTGGATGGAGCTCAGCAATGAGCAGATCGACCTCAAATCCCCAATCAGAAACTGAACCAATGAGGGAACTGTCCCCCATTCTAATCACCCCCCAAGGGAGACTCCAGCCCAGCTGAACAAACCTGTTGCAGAGAGGAGGCTCCGGGCAAGGCTGGAGCCTCTGCTTTGGAGACACTCGGGATGTTCCGTCTGCTCCCCTCAGAGAAGCCCCAAGCTGAGCTCAATCTCAGCCCCCAAGGGTTCTCCACATGCAGGGCTGAGGGACAGGGAGTGTTTGTGAAGGGCACAGGGAAAGGGGATCAAAATGGATAAAAAGGGGATAAAAAGAAAAGACAAAAAAACTGTCAGGCATCAATCCCAGGAATCTGCTCTGCACCTCGTTTGTGTGATTCGGCTCCAGAAATCTGTGTAATTCTCTCCTGGAAAGCCCTGCTGAAAGGAAGTGCCACACAGTCTGCATATAAAAATTAAATATGAGTTGCCTCCAGTTGGGAGATGAACACCAGGAGAGGACACAAATTCAGCTTTTCCATGGGGAGCATGAGGAATCAGGAGTGAGAAGGGGGAGTCCCTTTCTCCACTTGCACTGCTCTGATACATTTTTCCCCTCTGACCCAGAACAGCCCCTCCTTCCATTTTCATCAAAAGATCTGCGGTGCCAGCAGCACACCCAGAAACCCTCCCTTCAGAAAAGCAAAGGACAACATTCCACAGGCTAAGAAATTCTCCTTTCAGTAGGCCAAAACCCCGTGGTTGTGTCTTTTTGCCCAAATGGATCAAGTTCAGCAGGATTGCATGAGCCCCTGTGGCTTCCCAGCAGAGCAGGTTTTCCTCACCCCACATCAACGGGAGTCTCTGCTGTTTGTTTCCTAAGATATTTTCATTTTAGGAACCTTCTACAAGTTCATTCACTGTTTCATTTTCTAACTGAGGCAGGCAGTTAACAAAACCTAACTTTTCTTTGTCCATTCGCTGTTTTTTTGGCTGTGCTGTTGAAGGAACCTGTCACGGCCATGACGCTCGAGGAAGGCATTAAAGTGATCCAGGTGGCAGAACGGGCTCGCCAGGGCCGTGCCCGAGCGGCCTTCATGAAGAAAATCTACCTGGAAGAGAAAAGACAGAGTAAAAAAGAGGAGGAAGAGACGGGCAGAAATCCAGATGATGCTGCCACTTGCATTCAAAAGGTGAGTTTCTGCTGTAGCAGCAATTCTGGCAAAGTCAAATGATGACATTTTGGTCAGGAGAGCAGCTGTAGGCAGGAACAGCTCGCAGGATGGGAAGCATTCTGAAATGATCCTTTTTGGTGTGTCCAGCAAGGTGAAATCCATCATTTAAACCATTTTCAAAAACAAGACAGTACCCTAGATGTGAGATCAGCGGAGCCAGTCCTGCACTGGCAAGGCAGGATGACTTTATAACTTACATGTTGTTTTTCCTTTCTGATTTTTATGACCTCAGTTGCTCTTTCTGGCATCCCCTTGGAATTCAGTGCATCTCTGAATTCATGCCTTTTTCTGTGATCTCCAGGGGAAGAGTTCATTCCATATCTAGAAAAAAGGACAGAAGGAGGTCAGTCCTAAATTCCACAAGAAGTCCTTACACATGAATAATTCAGACAACTCAGCTTGATGAGCTCAGCCTAAATCTTATGTCTCAGCTTCATGATGCAGTGAGAGTTTTTAGAAGCCATCAGTGTGAGGGGATAACAAACCTCAGAATTAAAAAAAAAAAAGAAAAAATACAGCAGATGGCAACCTGTTAAAAAGCAATAGTTTCAATTGTATATTGTGCCTTTCCTTCCTCTATTTGTTTTTTCCTGTGTCTGTCCCAGAAAAGGAAGCTCTACCAGGGCCCATTTATCTCACTGGAGCTCTGTTCCCAATCCAGGTTTGGCGTGGGTACAGCCAGCGCAAGAGAACGGAGAAGCTCAGGGAGGAGGAAATGGTGTTTCTGGGCATGGTAAGTGGGGCTGTGCCCAGACAACCAAAAATGCCACCCTCTGTTTGTTCTTCAGGCTTTTCTCCTTCAGCCCGAGAGGAGAAATTAATTTCTACAATTCCTCCTATTTTAAAAGGAGCCTCTAAGGAAAACAGAGCTGGGCTGAAATGATAAATGGCACAGGAGGAGCACCATTTGTCTTCTGCTGAATGGGTCTGGGCTGTCCATACACTCCCCAATGTGTGTGGCAGATGTGGAAACTGCCTGGGGAGAATGTGCCCTGGCTTCCAGGGAATTTGACCTGGGCAAGGTGATCAGCAAGGAAATTTTTATTCATCAGCTTTTCACTCCTGATTGCAAGGCTAGTGAGCTTCTGGAGCAGAATTCCTGGGGGTTGAGAAAACCCTTTAAAATCACCAGGTCCAAGCATTAACCCAGCACTGCCAAGGCCACCACTAACCCATGTCCCCAGGTACCACGTCCACACATTTTGAACAGTTCCAGGGATGGTGACTCTACCACTGCCCTGGGCAGCCTGTTCCAATGCTTGACAGCCCTTGCAGTGGGCTAAAATAAGTAATTTTTCCTAATATTCAATTAAATCAAAGAAGCAAAATCCTCTTCTCCCACCCCACTGCACGTGCATGTCAAGAGCAGGGAAGGGAAACGTAAGAATCTAAGTTTATAATCTAAGGACTGGCATATTAATCCATCAATATTTCTCTAAGTTCACAGAAAAGTAATCAAAACCTTCCTCACATCCTCCTGCAGAGGCACAGGGAGGTGAACAGCTGCCCACGGTCAAGCTCAGTTCCACGGGGGTGAAAATTCAAAAACAATGCAAGCACCCTTTCCAGAAGGAATCTCCCCCTCCCACCCCTTTGATTCCAGCAAATACCTGAAAAATGGGGATAAATCCTTTACTGTTCACATTTGTTTTGCCCCCCTCCAAGTCTTTGTAGGCACTAACAGGTGTCCAACTTCACCCAACCCCAGCTGCAGCAGCGCAGCCCTTGCCCCAAGCTCCAGGAAAGTTCTACTAAAGCAGCACAGAAACATTCAGCACTGTCCTGAATTTGTTAAGTTTATTTATGCTTCCATGGTCTGCAGTTCTGAAGTGATTAATTTATAAGCTAATAATTTAAATTTCAAACATGCTTTCTGCTTTTCTCAGGGAATTCTAGTGATTTTCTTGCACAGCAATGCAATTGCCCTTGGCTTCTTTAGGGGGTTCTGAAAACTGATTGTGCCTAGAGAATACATCTCACATTAGCTAAAAATAACATTAATACTTTACCTTTAGGAAGAAAAATGCGCATTTACCTGAGCTTTGCCATGTTAAACACAGGTAACACCTCATGGATTATTGCCTTTAGTACCTGCTGGTCTCTAACAGCTGAACAGAGCCTTGGGTGCCAATTCTGCCTCGTTTAAGACAAAATTCACAAAGATTTTAATTAGTGCAGACCTAAAGAGTTGGGATGTACTGCAAATGAGTTAGAAATGGCAGCTTTTGCAAAACAAGGGATTGTTTCCTGTCAAATCCCACGACGTTTCTGCCGAGTCCTTGGGAAGGAAACCTAAATGTGGCCTCAGCTATTCGAGGGTTCACAGCCAAGCCCCCTCTCCATGGTGGCCACTGTGGGAGGAACTGGTGACTGGGGTGTGAGCAGCCTGGTTTATGGGGAGCACCATGTAATCTATGTGATCAGAGGGATGGAGGGAATTAAATCCAAACACATTGAGTGCATTCAGCTCCTGACCCCCACTTAAAAAGCAGCAGAATTGATGTTTGCTCCCCTGCACTCTGACTCGTTGCTCTTTATCAAGTTTAGAATCAAAGCATGTGGAGGGGGGAAAAAATTGATAACCCTCAATAAAATTTTTAAAAATCTCTTCACCTTCGCAGTGTTTTCACATTCCCTTTCCCTCTGCATGCTGCTTTCCCTTCCCTGGTCTCCAAAGGCAGCAGAGCTTGGTTCCCACTGATACATGGGCAGGGAGCTCCAGAGGTCAAGTCCCTTTGATGTATGATCACGTCAGGCCTCTAAAAAATGACCACAGATCTTCATGTGTAAATATGTTGAATTTGCTTTTCTAATGCTGCACGACTTAGATAAATTAGAAGACCCAACCATCCATTACTCCCAAGTCCATCCCAAAGGAGACTTGACTTTTGTTGCAATAAATGTAATTTCTCTTATAATTAGGGGTTTTTTTTTTAAAAAAAAAAAAGTCTGTGTTACTCTCAAAGACTGCTTTGCACAAAGAGCCAATCCATTCGAAGTTCTGTGTAAAAGATTTCTGGGAAAATTCACTTGTGTTGGCCTAAAAAAATAGGAAAATAGCAAACCCAAGAACTTTTGCTTAATTCAGTATTATTTTCTTTACTCTCAACTTGCTTCGTAAAAAATTCATGTATCTTTTCTGGAATTTGATTCTATTTCATCTTTTGCTTGATGAGAGAGAACAAGCCTACATTCCAGAGATTTTTCTTGGCTCAGAACTAAAGCCTCGTTATTATTATTATTATTTATTAAAGCCTAATTGCAGCAACAGCATGATTCCCTCAGCACAGGTCCTGCAGAGCCCCGATAAATCACACTTTGCAGCCCCAGTTTAATTTGTGAGGAGAAGCAAACCTCCTGAGGGCACATAGATCTTGATAGCTGTATCCTGAGCTGCTTCCTGATCCTCCTCGCATTGCTGCCAGCTCCAGCACGAGCACCAGAACCACTGCTGCAGGCACAGGGCTGTGCTTAAACCACATTGCTGTGGCCAGAAAACAGAACTGTGTGAAAACACACACATGATGTTTGAGCACAGCTGCGCTTCCATGCTCTGTTCTACCATCCCAGCTCCATTTAACACACCAGGTTTTTAAACTGGTTTGTCCTTCTGGCATTTATAGATTCCCCATCACTAAAAACCCCTTTTAGAGGTGAGGATTGTTTCATTTTGCTGCAGAGCTCGCTGGGAGCTGGTTTTTGGCACCTGCTTTGTCCCAGGGCAGTGCAGCCCAGCCCGAGCACCATTCTGCAGGAGAGCCCCCCTCGGGCTCTCCCTCCCGGGCTCTCCTGCAGGAAGCTGAACTCACAATCTCACAGCACCGGCTGCTGCAAAGAGGAAAGGCTGGGTTGAACCCCAAGCATCAGGATAAACAGTTTGCCCTCTGATTTACGAGGGGGCAGGAGGATGCTGGGGAGCGGAGGAACAGCTGGCTCAGAGGAATTAGGTGGGAAGGACACGAAGCCACCTTGTGCCCACGGGCACCTGGCTCGTCACAGGAACAGCGTGGCCACCACCAGGGAGGTGATTTTCCCCCTGTGCTGCACCAAGTGCTGTGTCCAGTTCCACCTTCTTCTTCTCCAAATATTCCGGAAGCCAGACCAAAAAATTCCAGTCAGTGCCTTGCTGAGTGCTCTGTTGTGTCTGGAGAAGTTAAAGTTCACCTTATTTTGTCAGAATGTTCCAAAGCTGGTGAGTGAAAGTTGTTATTGAACCTCCTGAGAACTCTGCTGTTTCTGCAGCACCCAGAGTAAATCCAACGACCTTCCCTAAACCTGCTGAGCAGGAATTCAGGACAAGAGAATACAGGAAGGCAAGTCCCTCTCTCCACCTGCACTAATACAACTGCTCTGTACATTTTTCCCCAAGCCTCTTCTCCCTGGGCTGGGCTAAGAACAGCCTCCCCTTCCCTTTTTGAATCCCAGCAGCACATCCAGAACCCCATCCCAAACATTCCGTAGCTTAAGAAATCCTCCTTTTAGCAGGACAAAGCCTTGTGGTTCCTTATGGTTTTTTTTCCTCAAATGGGTCCAGTTCAGCAGGATGCCAGGAGGAACCATTGTGGTTCCCACTGGAGCACCAGGTGTTTTTTTGCTCAGTTTCTCCTGCAGGTCCTCAGAAAAACACAGCTCCCAGAATATCAGAATATTCCAAGATGCTGCAAGACAAGCCAAGCCCCAGTTTAGGGTCTTCCAGGCACAGCTGTGGATTTACACTGGCACAGCTCTCTCCTGAAATCCCAGCCCTTCCCAAAGAGTCCATCGTGTTCCATGATTCTCTTACCCAATATTTCCAACATCTTTCCTTCCTCGATATCCAAGCTTGGATGGGGTTTGGAGCACCCTGGGATAGTGGGAGGTGTCCCTGCGTTGGCAAGGGATGAAACGAGATGAGCTTGAAGGTCCCTTCCAACCCAAAGCATTCCATGACTCCATGATCCTTTTCACATGAAAGGGTCTGTGTGGTGTTAAATAAAAAGCTTTTCTCACCTCTTTTAAACATACCCTAATTTAGGCATGTTGTCTTGGTTAACGCTTTATTTATATCTGAGAAAACAGGCTGCCAAACATTCCTCCTCCTTTGAATTCCTGGTAAATATAATTCATCCAGTCAGGGGAAAAAAATACAAAATCAGCATTTCCCAGAATAGCTTTCTGTGTAAACATATATGGCTAAATAAATATTACACAGGGTTTAACAAACTACAAACTCCATCAAGCAAAATTTAAAATATTTCATCAGCTCTTAGAAGTGGTGCAGATCAGGCCTGGTTTTGCCAAGCTCAAGATTAAAATAACATTGCTTGCCCGGATGGATGTCAGCACAGCATTATCTGTTATTCCCCATCTCAGCAGCAGTGATAACTAATCTGTCCTGTTTGCAGTAGGAATTTTAAGCCTGCTGATTTTTGAAACAGAAAGGCTCTGGGAAGCAAGAAGCACGCTGAATAATTTGGCTTTTTTCACTGGCTGCAGTCGTACTAACAATGAAATCACTGCCTTTCGGAGCCCAAAACTCGCTTGCCATGTTTAGTCCGAGTTCAGCAGCGTGCCCAGGTATCACAGCAGAAATAAACATAACCAAAATTATATAAACTTATCTGGCCCTCAATATAAACCACTTCAAATTTCCTTTTTCTTCCTAAAAGGTGTTACACGTAAATATATTTCTGAATATATATTATCCAAACCCCTAAACCTAGCGTTTTCAGTATTTTTTTAACAAGGCCTCCTGCTACAAATGCTTTGTTTGAACGCATATGACAATTACTTTAATTGGCAAAGCCATTGGAGTGAGGCAGGGAGTAGGGAAGCTTTAATGAATGCAATATATTTTGCTTACTTGGTCCTTTTTTTTTCCTTTCCTTGTGCCTAATTTAGGAATTCAGCCATATAATTGATGTGGCTATCACCATTTGTATGCTGTGGAACCTCTATTAACGCAGTTTTCATTTGGGGGGTTGGAGCTGGATGGGCTTTAAGGCACTTCCAACCCAAACCATTCCCTGATTTTATGATTCACAAGATGAAAGACCTCTTTAAAACCTACTCTTCCCTCAGCCAGACAAATCCTGCTGAGGAAATAAAGCAAGGACATGGCTCAATCCTACAGCAAACTTCTCTATGTAGTTTGGATCATGGTTTAAAATCCAATGGAATCGTGTCATGGAATCACAGAATGATTTGGGTTGGAAGGGACCTTAAAGAGGATCTCCTCCCACCCCTTGCCATGGGCAGGGACACCTTCCACCTGAATAATAATAATAGTTGTGAGTAAAGAACAGGATCCCAGATGCTGATAGGAAATTCTTTTAGTCTGCATGCCTGTGTAATCCAAATGTATTAAAAGAAAAAATTCACTTTTCACTACTGATGAAAATAAGTGACTATTACAACTACTTTAAAGATATTTAGAAATAAAGCTTCTTCCCAGAGAAGCAAACTGCAAATGTACTGAAAAAATTGCCTCCTTGTCCTTCTCCTCCTCCTCCTCCTCATCCTTCTCATTGTCGTTCTCCTCCTCCTCCTCTTCCTCATCCTCCTCCTCCTCCTCGAGGAAGGGCAGCCCCCGGCATGCTCAGCCAGCCTGCACACCCCGAGTGCTTTATGGTGAACAGTGAAGGCTCTGCTGTGGAGCTCAGCACCAAGGCACAGCTTTCCAGCCAGGAACCCGATTGAAATGCTGAGTTGGGAAGGGAAAACTGACAGTTTTGTGGAATCATGGAGTGGTTTGGGTTGAAATGGGCTTTAAAGCCCATCCCATCCCACCCTCTGCCATGGCAGGGATGTCTTCCGCTATCCCAGGGTGCTCCGAGCCCCATCCAACCTGGTTTTGAGCATTTCCAGGGATCCAGGGGCAGCCACAGCTTCCCAGGGCTTCCCCACCCTCACAGGGAAGGATTTCTTCCCAATATCCAAGCTAAATTTCCCTTCTTTCTGAAGCCATTCCCCCTTGTCCTGTCACTCCAGGCCCTCTCCAGCTTCCTTGTAGCCCCTTCAGACACTGAGGTTTCCACACAAGCTCCTCCAGGCTGAACATTCCCAGCTCCCTCACTCTGTCTCCACATGGGAGGTGCTCCAGTCCCCTGATCACCCATGTGGTCCTTCGTCCCCCTGACTTACCTGTAAGATGTAGGGAATGTCTTTTCCCTTCTCCTGGCACATCTTCCCCTTCCCTAAGACCTAAATTCTTTTGGGGAACGAGCACAGAACAGAAGACTCTCATCAGCACGCTCGTGACTGATGAGTTGGAATAAAATTCTCTTTTAGACAAATGTCCATTTTGCCTTATTAATTTAAACAAGGATTTTAAAGACAAAGCCCATCAAACATTAGATAAGCCTTTTAAGTTAATGGACCATGGAGTCCTATTTTCCCACAAACTCAGGAATCTTCATATTATGTCCTATTTTTACAGCAACATCAATTATTAATATGTATACTTTTGCTGACAGAGGACCACACTAAAAATGTGAGTTTCGTTATCCAGTTCTGGGTCATTAACTGTGAAAAGCTTGTAAATATAATGGTTTATTCACATGGGAAGCCTTCATTAAGATGCATTATTCTACAACTGATGTGGCAGCATTGCATTAGCAAGTTCACTGTCTCCATCTAATATTTGTAATTTGTTTCTAAATGAGTTGCTGTTCGTAGGGCAAGTTAACAAATTTGAATTTCACATGGCCAGAGAAATCTCTTAGAGATGGGAAAATGCTTCTTCCCTCAAGGAAAAGCCATTTATTAGCATCTTCCTGCGGAATGCCTCCCTTTGACTCAGAAGCAGGGACATTAGAGGCGCTGAGGGAAGGGATGTTAGAAATAAATTGGCTTTTGTCTTCCTTCCCTGCACATTCGAGGGCTATGAAAGGATACTCAGGATAACTTCACAGCAGCCACGTGGGCACTGGGGAAGCTCTTCCGTGACAGTGCAAGGCACAGGGCAAAGGCTGCCCAGCAGGGCAGCATTCCTGCTGGAGCTGCTGGAACTCCTCCTCTCCCATGGCTCTCTCCTGCCATTTCACTTCCTCTTCCCTCTTCAGACAGCCAAAGCTTTTCCAGACCCATTTTCTTCTGAGTTCTGCTTGTTGACAAGAGAACAGAAGCTCCAGCAGGGCTGCAGGAGAGGTTCTGTCTCCTCCTGAAGGCCCAAGAGTGGCTGAGGCTGAACACAAGGCCCCAGCTTGTGTTCAAAGCACAGGGCAAAGGCTGGCCAGCAGGGCAGCATTCCTGCTGGAGCTGCTGGAACTCCTCCTCTCCCATGGCTCTCTCCTGCCATTTCACTTCCTATCCCATCTTCAGACAGCCAAAGCTTTGCCAGACCTATTTTCTTCCAAGGAACAGAAGCTCCGGCAGGGCTGCAGGAGAGGTTCTGTCTCCTCCTGAAGGCCCAGGAGAGCCTGAGGATGAACACAAGGCCCCAGCTTGTGCAGTTGGCTCCTCGTTCCTGAGGCAGGGTTAGGAACATGTTAAACTCTGAGGCTGGTGAGGTTTAGGGTGACACCTTCACATCCTTCTGGGATTAGGCCAAGAACACTGTGGAATAAAATAAAACAAGTTTAACAGAGTGGCTTTCTTCAGCTGCAGAGCAGGAAGGCATCACCTGTGCTATTCGTAGCTTATTTTCTTTTTTTTCAAGTCCGTTAATTGTCTAAGACATTTCATATCCTCATTAGGTCCTTGAGGACTCTGCTTTCTTTCCTCAGTTCGTCTTTTACTCAACAGAAGAAAAGCATTTTCTATGAAAATACTTGACAGCTGAAACAGTGGCACAGTTCCAGCTCTGGACATCTTGTTACACCTCTCCAGCAGCTCCCGCTACTCCAGTGTCTATTTTTAGGTTATGTTGCTAAATTCCCTTCCACTCTTACTTTTGTCTAGTTCATTTTATTCCCTCCCTGCTTTATCAATTGATTCATTTCCTTCAGCATCCCCACACTTGGATCAGTTCTTACAGTCCAAGGAAGCTGTTTTTAAGATAGTTCCCATTTCACTTTTTAGCCCACATCCACAGAAATTCTTTTGATGTCTCCTCATCCTTGTTTGTTCAAGTCCATTCATTTTTTGTTGCCATAACCACATTGATTTCAAAGGGACAGAAAGGAAAGCCAAGCCAGCTGTATATTCACCTGTGCTGCTTTATTTAAAAATCAAATTACCCTGGTGTGATGTCCTGGCTGCCAGTCAGGGCTTTCCTCCTCCTCCTCCTGTCCCAGAACAGGAGCCAGCCTGGCGTTCCTGACCCGTGCTGGCCCCTGCTCTTCCCTCCTGCGCAGGGCACGCTGTGGATGTTCCACATCAGCCAGCCCTGAGTCCTTCAGGCCTCATTTCTCACAGCCAGCTGTGCTCTTCATTTCATGCTCCCCTCGCCCAGCGCAGCTGGAGCGTGTTCCTGCCAAACAAGAAATCAGGATTGGGGGGTAAAAAAGGACAATACAGCCTGATCAACTTGCCCTGTTCTCTTTCATGCCTTTCTTTAGGGAAATATTGAAGGTGAATGGCTGGAGTCTTGTTCTAGAACTAATTCTCATTTCTTCTCTTTTCTTCCAGACCCTGGAAAAGAAAATTTAAAAAAAAATACAAAGGGTAAATAGAACAGAGCTTCTTTCCAGAACCTGTTTTACAGGTTTGTGTCTGTACTTCAGCCTCAGTGCTGGGTACAGCCTATAAACTCCTGTCTGCAGATGTATTGATAACTGAGTGGTGCTCAGACAGGGAGCTGCACAAATATTTACTCAGGGCTGGGTTTTGCCAACCACAACCCATCCCCTGGCCCTGCTGTTCTCAGCACCTGGCCCAGCTGGTGCAGAGCTGCCTGTGCTGTGCCCACAGCAGCTCCATGGGCTCAGGTACAGATATGGGCTGTAGCAATTCACTTTTGGAGATAAGAATTTCCTCCTGGCACCTCCTTGCCAGTTCAAACAGCTCTTACCTCAGCTGGCTCTGGGACTGGTGAAAGGGAGGCTGAATAAATTCACCGTGGTCATGCCAAGGCTCCCTCAAAATGCAGCTCAGAGGAGCTGGAAAGGTTCTGGAGCTCTGCTGTCTGTGCTGCTGCTCCCCACGCTGGTCTGGTGCCACCACCCACCCCTTCCCTTGCTGTGGCCCTCAGCTGCTGCTCCACCTCCTTATAGTGGGAAACATGACTTGAGCAGGTGGGAGGAAAGGAGAAGACAAAAGGGATTCTTTTCCACTTTTGAGGGAGCTGAACTGCAGGGTCAGGAGAGTGCCAGAGCCGGAGAAGGGAGGGATCACACATCCAGCAGTTCAGGTGGAGCAGGAGCTGACCCTTCCCACCCCCATAAACTGCTCACCTGGGGACATTTCACCTTTAAATGGTCAGGCTGTGCTGCAGAGGAGCCTCTCTCTGTCCATCAGCCACAGATCAGCCTCCCTAAAGCTGCAAATATCCCACGGGATGGGATATTTATGGGAATTTCTCAGGAATGCCCCGAGGATTGCTGCCGGGAGACAAACAGAGGAGCTGTTTCTGGATTTCAGTTTGGAAAACAGGCCTTGGGGGGGCTCCTCTGGTGTCCAAACGGGCCCCTAGGAGAGCAGCATCACATCTGGCACTCCTGGGCTTCATTCACCATCAGCAAGGCAGACAAATAAATACAAAATACAATGTAAATAAATACAAATACAAATAAACACTGTTTGTGGTAGCTGGGCTGTGCTTACAAACAGGTGCTGCTGAGGGGGAAGATTGGAAACACTGAACTTCCCTGGAAATTGGGAATTGAGCAAAGGGAACATCCCAGGGTAACAGGCAGCCCTTGGGGTCACACACTCAGGGAGGGAGCATGTGCAGCCACCTTCCCAAACCACGCTGCTGCTCGGATTTCCTCCTGAACATTCCCTCCCTGGTGGCTTCAACCGATTCCTGTGGCACAGTGCAAGTCTCACACCCCCTGATGCAGGGGAGGCAGCAAATTCCTCTCCTGAACGGGGCCTCTGTGCTTGCTTTGGACACCCCGGGGTCCCTCCAGGTGCTCGCCAAAACCAAATTTGCTCGGCACTTGTCAGTGATTTTTGGAACCTGGTGGAAGCTTGGAAAAACAGGGAATAACAGATCTTAAACATGAGCTTTGACAGAGCCTTTTGTGTTCGCGGGAGGCCTTGGGAATTGGGGCTTGGAGCACACCAGAAAATCACCAGGGCAAGAAAATGCATTCCTAAATTAGCCTGAGATGTGCCCATTAAGGATAATTTCTACATGCTCTGAAGTTGAAAGGCCAGAGCAAAATCATGTTGGTTTTTCTTTTTTCTTCATGCAAAGCAACAGCTTTTGTTCACATCTGCTGCCACCTATATGTCAGTCACTAACTCTGAAAAGTAATAAAAACATCCTACAAAACCAGACTCTTGTATTTTCTTCTCTTTTCCCTTCTTAAATTTGCCATACACCATCAGACAATATGATTAATAATTCCCAAGTCTGTGAAAAAACCAATTTCCTCTAGAATTAAAAAAACCCCCAAACCTAAAACCACAAAGCCAGTTCACAAGTTAATTTTTAAAATAGATTTTTCTCTACACTTGCAAGGTAGAAACAGCTCATAAAACACCGGGAACATCTTAACTTTATCAATGATTGCAGGCTGAAAAATGCAAAGTTTCAGCCCACCCACACAGACGGGTTTTTTCATGCTTCTGTATTTGAATACCAGAACAACTTTCGTTTTTCCCCCCCGCACTACATGTGTGAAATCAATCACCAAGCAGAAATTATTCTAAGACTTGAACCTGGCTGAGAAGCCCTTCTTGCCAAGGTTATCAAATCATGGGAAACCTGGGGAGCTGGGATTTTTATTACAGTGTTTGGGGGGGGTTGTTTATTCCCTTTTTGTTGTTGTTGTTCCTCAGGGGAAGTTGATTTCCTACAGGAGCCCGAGCAGCTGCAACAAAATACCAGGAAACCACTGACCAGGCAGCGCATATAAAAATTGCAGTGCACAAATTAAAAACAATACTGGCTAATTAAAAAGCGCCAATGGGAAGTCCAGACATTTGAAAATTCAATTAAAAAATTCCCTGGCACCCTTCTGACACTGGATAAAGCTGGCATTTGCAGAACAGCAGCTTTCTCACCTGTCTCGCTGAGATCCCGGGATCCCACGCTGCAAAGGTTGTTTTTGTACATGGCAACGTTGTTAATTAATGCTGAAATACCAACAATAGACCATTGTGTGCATCCAGGCACTTTTTATGAGCATAGGGGCTTTTTCTTTCCTGGCTTTTTCCTGCAAGTAAATGAAGGATTCACTGTCAACCTGGCATTCCAGTCAATATGAAGTTTCTTTTCATTCACATCTTTTATTTTCTCCTCTTGTTTCCAGAGCCTGCCTCCTCACTTAGAGGCGATGAGCAGTTTGCAGACAGCTGCTGGGAATGCAAGTCTCCTGCAAGGTGAAGCCCAGGAAAGAGAGGATCCATCCTTCAGGCAGGAGCTGAGGAAAACAGAGGGGCCCCACATCAAGGAAACCCTCCAGGACCAGATCAGCCAGTGCTTCATCGAGTGCCGGTGAGCAGACAGAAACACTTACCCCTTCCTAAGCCCATTTGCCCCAAAGAGCCTGATTCTGAGCTCCTACAAACCACAAAATCCATCTTCAAGGCAGTGATGCCAGGCCCAGAGGAGGAGTTAGTTCTGCAAAGCCGAAATCCTGAGCTGGAGGATTCCTGACTGGGGAGAGCAGCCCTGGCAGGGGTCAGAGGTGCTCCTTCAATCACTGCCTGGGGGTCAGGTCACATAAATTCGAGTGGGACACCTTCACCTTGTACATCACCTTGGGCTTGGAATTCCAAGCAGCATGCTCTAAACTTCGGGAGCAGGAACTTCTCTCGTGCCTGAACACGCAAGGTTGAAGAGAGAGGAGTCGCTCTCCCAGTGATGCCTTCAGGGCCGGTACAAATCCGCGGCAGCCCCAGCAGCGCAGGGCAAAGGGCATTCCCTGGGTTTAATGGGATCCCAGGGGCACAACTCGGCCCAGGTGGGAACAGCCGAGCAGCACCCCCAGGTCCAACGCGGATGCAATTGGATGGAGCTCAGCAATGAGCAGATCGACCTCAAATCCCCAATCAGAAACTGAACCAATGAGGGAACTGTCCCCCATTCTAATCACCCCCCCAAGGGAGACTCCAGCCCAGCTGAACAAACCTGTTCCAGAGAGGAGGCTCCGGGCAGGGCTGGAGCCTCTGCTTTGGAGACACTCGGGATGTTCCGTCTGCTCCCCTCAGAGAAGCCCCAAGCTGAGCTCAATCTCAGCCCCCAAGGGTTCTCCACATGTAGGGCTGAGGGACAGGGAGTGTTTGTGATGGGGACAGGGAAAGGGAAAGGGGATAAACATGGATAAAAAGGGGATAAAAAGAAAAGACAAAAAACCATCAGGCATCACCATGAGGTGGAAGCACCATTATTTGCCGTAGCAAATCCCATCACATCCCTGGGGCTGCCATCCCAGCAGCCCACGGGAACCTGAAGCACTTTTGTCCTTTTGTGCTGACCTTGGAGCCACTCCTCCCTCCAAATGCGCCTCTGGTCGGGCAGCGCTGCTGAGCTCAGGGAAACTTCACGTCTCAATAGAGTTAAGCACCTACTTAGAGAGTTTTAAACCCAGTGCTGACATCTCTGGTTCTCTCAGTGAGTTTACTTCAGCCAGAGAAGCTTTGAGACTGGCAGTTCTGACACTGGAAGCTCTTTTACTAAGGAATATAGGCTGGTTTTATCCTTTTCTGGGATTTACCCCGGCCAGTGGGTTAGTAGAAATAAATTGGGAAGCAGCACCTGAAACTTTCAGGATTTAGTACCAAGGTTTCATTTGCTCTGCATAAAGCTGCTCTGCAAACTGGGTTTTATTTTTTAAAGCTGCTCAGGGATGTTCCAGGGCTCGTATTTGTCTTGTGGCCCAGTGTCATGTCCATTAATCACTCAGTGTTTGCTCAGGGTGCTGGCCTTGCCTTCAGGATGCACTTTCCAGTTGGAGAGACAAATGCATTCTGATGAAATCCTGCTCTGTTTATTCCTTGACTCCTTCAAGCAGGTTTGGGCAGCTGTGCCACAGCGAAGTGTTTGTTAAAAAAGGGGGAATGATCAAAACTAGCACTCTCTAGGTCTGCCACAGCCTGAGATAGTGCTATTTTTTTCTCTTCTTTCCTGCACTTTTGCCTCTCACAGACTCTCAAGACTCCAGTGTATTTTTACTCTCTTTTTACAAGAGCTGCTGGTTTTACAAACCTCAGTTATTGCAAAGCACTTTCCCATTCCCTAAATCAGCCCTCTCGCAGGGCCTGCTCTGCACACTCCTCGAGCTGCCATTTCCTGCCATTCCCCACAGCTCCCAGCATGTTCTGAGGCACACAAAGATCTTATTCCCTTTGCTTAATATTCCTCACCTCACAGCCATCCTCTGCCACGGGTCAGTCGTGTCCCATTAACTTGGCCGTGGAGCTGGGGGAGAACTCCCTGAAATCCTGCAGGAGCCAATGGCAAAGTTTCCACAGCGGATTAGCAGGGAACGGGCAATCTCCCAGAGAACCAGGCTGAGCCACAAACCTCCTCAAAGACATTATGAGACACCATTAAAAGTTAAAGCTGCTCCACTGAGACACTTCACAGCAGGGCCAAGCAGCAGCCTGAGCCATCCAAAGGATCGCTGGAGGCAGCTGAAGCCGTGGCTCCGGGGAGGGAGGTGGAGAGGGGTGGCTGAGAGGGACATTCATCAAAACTCCTCCGTCTCAGGCCTCAGCCTCATGAACCTGCCCAAGGTAGAGTGGAAAATGCTGAGCGAGCTTTCTGCAGCCCTTACAAGCAGGAAGGGACTTCCCTGCTACATTTCTATCTCAGCTGTAGGTGAGACTCGAGGCTAGAGGCACTCAGCCTGTAAATCCCTGATTAAAGAAGCTAAAAGGGATCCTCAGCTATCCTTTCCTGGCCTGCCTAGTCAGCTTCAGTAGCCTTGAAGCTCATCGAGATTTGAAAATTAACCAAGATTAAAGCAGATGTTGGCATAGAAGCACCACATTCATTAATCTTGGGCAGCTTTATGGGTAATCCTGGGCAAGGGGTTGTATTAGACAGGACTAAGATACACCCAGAAGGGTGCTTAGAGGTGAGCCTTGAGTCAGGCTTGTTCTGCTGCATTTGAGGTGAAAAAACAGCTCCCCTCCAACTCTGTACAATAACCCACCCTTCTGAAAATAAATACCGTATTTTAAAAATTCACCATTTTCTACCAAAATGGTCTAGTAGAATTTAGGCTTAAAACTGCTTTTTGGCTAAAGATGTGCAGTTCTGTGCTCTGCCTGAGAGCAGGGGCGTTGCTGGTGGCAGAGGGGCAGTGACACATTTGTTGCAGTCAGTGTTTGATCAGAGAACCCCACGATGGTTTGAGCTGGAAGGGACCTTAAATCCCATCCCATTCCACCCCCTGCCATGGGCAGGGACACCTCCCAGTATCCCAGGGTGCTCCAAGCCCCATCAGAGTCCCTGTTGCTCTTTTCTCTCAAATTAACTGTCCTTCGTGATCCCTGAAAATCAGCAGTGCACGGTTCAGCCAGGACCAGGCAGCTCTCATTGATATAAAAGTTCTTCTGATGATCTGGCAGCGTGGCAGCTGAAATCCCGCCCCAGGGAGGGCAGTGGGAGAGCTGCCATCAGCTCCAGCACGGGCTGGACATCGCCCAACATTGAGTTCATTTGATCCTGGGTGCTGATTTACGGAGCTGAGAGGAATCTGAGCGAGCTGCCTGCACTCCTGCTCCTCACAGCAGCCCTCTGTCTCAGGGACCAAGATCATCTTCCCCACAGACAACATTCCCTGGCATCCAAAATAGGTTTAAAACCAAAAAAAATCAGCAAATTCCTCCACAAGGGGAGTGTGTGTGTCCTGCAGGGCCAGGCTTTCCTGCAGACCCAGGAGCTGTGTCCTGCTCAGCGCAAGGCCAGGGCTGAAGTGTCGAGGTTTGCATTAATTATTACCTGCCAGGATGTATTTTGGCTCTTCCCTAAGCCAGCCTGCCAGATCAACAGCTAAATGTAGCTCATAAATTATTCTTCAGTGAGGTTTTTGGACAGATTTTACCATTTCCCACATTAAATAAACAAATAAATGGGAACGAAAATTCTTCTGAATAAATTTTGCTGTGTGTAGTAGGAAATACACCCAAACTTCCATATTTTACCCTTCACAGTGAAAAGATTGTGATAGAAAATACAATTAGCAGGCCTTGTCTTTCAGCACAGTTACTCTCAGGTTACAAAAGCAATGAGCAGATATTCAATTTCTCAACTTGTAAGAACTGCTGTAAATATTTATCGCTTTCATTGCACAAGGGAACAGCTTCAGTCATTTCAAGACCCAAACTAGCTTCTTATGAAGAGAGGTGATAAAAAAGCCAAGGAAAGCAAAACCCAAAGGAATAGACTGAATGAAATTGTTCCAGTTGCTTATATTAATCCTACTGCAGAGAAGATAAAACAATTTGGATATAACATTGCATTTTTCAGCCTTACCATCCATCCTTCTGTTTACATGGGTTGACTTCTTTTTTTGCTTGCAAATTATTCACATAAAGCCCCCCAGATTCCCCTGTGGCCTTGTCCAACCACACTAGAAAAGGAAGATAATTGTTTTTGAAAGCTTTTTGAAGCAGCATCACGCAGTTTACCTACAGACCTGCCTTTCTTTTGGTTTTCTTTTCCAAGTTCATAGAGCAGGAGTACAAATGATCCAAAATTAGCAGCTGCTGTGATTGTATACATCAGAGTTTGGATGGTGATCACTAGACTCCCACACATTCCATCTATTCAATTAATAACAGATCAATTAATAACATATTATATTAAGCTATAGCAGAGCTGGGGTTTTACCTTCAATTTCCTGCACTGTTCCAGACCAAACCCATTTTTCTCTAATTTCACATTTAAGGTTTTGCAGGGAATCTTCTCAACTCTTTACCCACTGTGAATAAACCCCTTCCCAAATTACGAATCTTCTCGGAGTCATCCCTAAAATGAATTTCCAAAAAGGGGTGGGCAGAAGAGGGGAGAAAGATCCCTTTATTACCCAGAGAAATACGGCGGCATCTTTGTCTGAGCCGAGTCTCTGCTGACAGCAATCGATACAAAGGCTAAGGAATCAAGATGAGGTTTTTATTACCCGAGATGGCCTCCAGAATCACAGGGGAGAGCCTCTCGCCCGGGCTCGGCTGTGCCTCGTGCCCTCGAGCTGTAACAAATTACTCCGTGAATTTCTTGGAGGATTTCTCCGCCGCCGCTCGCAGCTCCGGGGAGCGTTCCGTCAGCAGCATCGCTGACCTGGTACCGGGGGATCCGAGTAATGGCAGCTTTTATGGAGGCTCTGTGCTATTCCCACGGATTTGGGGATTGCTTGTGGGGAGGGAGGAGGCGGCCGGGGGTAAATGTGCTCTCATAATGGGTTTACACTTGACTGATGAGCTCTGAGCGATCCCCTCGCTCTGCCTGCCGACTCGAGCGCTGGGAGGAAAGGAATTGCCAGAGCTTCATGGTGAGTGAGCGAGACTGCTCCTGAAGCAGGGGGGTTCCTGCGCTTTATTTATTCATTTTGAGCATTCCTGACAGCCAGCCCGGGCTTTGATGCAGGGGGAAAGAGAAGGAAATCCGAAGCGAGGGTGTTGTATTTCCCTTTTCCCCCAGCCCCAGCACTCCTGTTCCTGGCTCCCTGGGCAGCAGGGGCTGGGGAAGGGGGAGGCAGGAGGGAGATGAATGGAGGGGAGAGGTTTTTGCTCTGAAACTCCGCAGAACAGTGAAGCGTCCATTGGTGCCAGGCACGGCCGTATCGCATTTCACACCCCGGGCACTCTGCTTTTCATGGAGTCACTGGAAAAGCTGCCAGGCAACCCCTCAGCAACAGGACAGAGAGGGATGGCACCCCAGCAGTGCCAGCAGCAGCACCCGCTCCGCTCCGGATCCGAGGAATTGTGGCACTGCTGCCTGAGTAGAGCCTACCTGGAACAGAGGCCAGCCAGGATTGAGAGAATAAACTGGGGATTTATTGCAGGGCCTTCAATAGGGACGCCTCGGGCAGGCAGAGCCTCTCCGGGAGAGGCCACACCCAAGATGGACCCTGGGGCACCAGTTTGCTCCACTTGGATCAGTTTGGATCCATTCCCAGATCAGGGTTCATTCTCCAGTGACAATTCCAGGGGATGATGGAATTGACCCCAAGTCTGTCCCCCCTTTTAGAGGCTCCGTTTCCATCTTTGGGGGCCTGGGCCAACGAGGTGTCCTTGAGTGCAGCCTGGAGAGGATTTGTTGTGTCTGAGCAGGATGGGAGAACAGGAGCTCCCAGCCCGTGGGGAGTGTGAGAGTCCCACACTAAAGCAGGGCAGGGGCTGGGAAATAGAAAAGCTGAATCTTAAGGCATCAGCTCTGGATCCATCCAGGCCCGCACTGCTTTCCCCTCCCATCTGGCTCACCTCAGCCTGCCAGCAGCGCTTCCCAAGGAACCCAGCAGCATGGACTGCAGCCTCCATGCAACATGGCACCACTCCTGGGACAGCAAAATTGCTTAAAAACCACATTTGGTGCCATGAGCCACTCCAGCAGACAGCTGGCCAAGAGCAAGCTCCAGTCTGAGGATCCTTGGAGCACAATCAGAGGCATCACCAGCCCCTCGGTCACAGGACAATGCTCTGTCAGCCTGGAAAAACCATTCCCTTCTCTGCCACTCCTGCAGGGACATTCCTGCTGTAGGAAGCTACCAAAAAAATGCCTCTGTGGTACTTGACACAATAGCCATGAAGAGAACCATTCTCTTCTCACCTACTGAAAATTGTCATTCCTCCTTTTCCCTGTCATCATTACGGGATTGTCACATGTTCACAAACCACCTGCGCGTCACATTCCACTCAGGAGCAGAAGATACCAGCCAGGAACAGCTGTGAGCTCCTGGTAAAAATCAGGATTTGGGGATAAATGAGTAGTTGTCTGCTAATTCCACTGGATGAGGATGAGCTGGACTAAATCAGAAAGAGATCTGTGTCTGTGCTGTATTTTCTCCTGCCCTCACCTGCTCACTGGGCTTGAATGTACCTTCTCCTGCCCTCTTGTACTCTGTGCAGTTCACACAAACCGAATTCTTCCGGGAATAGTACAACACGAGTGGATTCTCCTCCTGAATCCCTCTGCAGGGCTGTGTCTCTTATCCAGATCTTCTGAGTTTCCTCAGGGGAGCGCAGACAAGCTCGGAATTCTGGAAATGAAGCTCTGAACAAGGACTGCACAGCCTCGGGTGTCCTCCTCTGCCCAAACACTTGGTCTTCCTGAAAAAAATAAAGAAACATTATTAGAAGAGGCAGTGCTGGGGGTTTTTTGCTATCAACAGTTTCACCTCTGTTTTCTGACAGAGCCAGCATCTCCTGGTTTTTCCAAGGCAGTGATCTCTGTATCCCAACTGTAAATGCTGGTACAGAGTGCTCTGTGAGAGCCTTTCTCCCCTCTTCCCCAGCACGGCTCAGCCTGCTCCCAGATGCTGGAAATTTCAAAGTCCAGCAGAAAAACCCCAGAAAACGCTGTCCAGGACCCAGCAGAAATATCCTGGCAGGCAGAGTGTGCTGAGCTGCTCGCTGCAAGCAGCCATGGCAGTGACTTAAAGTGCATCTGTGGGAACTGCAATCCTGCCTTTGGGCTTCCGGCTGAGACAGCCTCGACGGCTGATTAATTAACGTAATTAGGAGCTGTAAACATTAATGGGCAATGTTCGAGCCTTCCCTAACACGTCCTTAAAAGCTTCCACTGAGCAGTTATCTGTTGACTAATTCTGGCAGGCATCTGCAGGGCTGGAGGCAGCGAGGGATGCAAATGCACTGCTGGCTCACGGGAGGAGCGGAGCAAAGCAAATAACCCACCGGGCTCCTTTTGTGGAGGGAAAATAAGTTATCAGAAACAAGGGGAATGCTTGTTAATGACGGGGGAGAGCGGAGCCAGCAGCTCTGCAACCTGTTTTCCCATCCACCTGAAAGCCATTTAAAAAACAAAACAACAGCAAAAAAAAAAAAAAACCCAAACCTTCAGGTCTTTCTTGCTTATAGGAACACGATGCTGTCGTCTTTTTAAAAGTGTGAACCCCTCTAATTCCAAAGTTAGGAAGTCCACCTGCAGTTAATCTACTTTACTGGGTGTCCACGGATTTACAGGAGGCAGGGGACACCTCTGGGAGCTTCTGTGCAGTGGCAGGAGTCGCCTCCTTCGGCGTGAGCCCGGAATTTACGAGCGTGCTGACATTAATGGAGGTGGCTCCATGGCTTTGCCGGGCACCGGCCGGAATTCATCCATTCTGGATTCATCCATTTCCCACCCCCAGATCAATCTCGGTGGCAGGGGTCTGAAACAACAACAGCACCTGAACCCTGGTGTTACAGCTCCAGAGAGGAATTGATAAGATCACTGATTCTGCTTTCCGAATCACCACAAACTCTGAGATAACGTCGAATTTTCAGTCTGACACTTTCTTTTGATTTATGATTGCCACCTCCATGCAAGGATCGAAAACACAGGCAAAGGGCTCTCTGCAGCCCTGGGTTTTGCTCATTCAACTATCCCAATTTCTAAGGAATGAGCGGGAGATCCTTAAAACATCACATGAAGCTCCTCAAGGGGTTTTCCACATAACGAGTCGTCCTCACAAACTCTTATTTAATCACCAATGCACCAGTGCTGCAACCAAGCACACCTTCACCAGCTTTCCAAACACTCTGATTCCCTTCCCCTTGGTATTCCCTTCCCCTCGGGTGTCCCAAACCACAAAGTCCTCAGGGATCTTCCCTGACTGACCTCTCCCTTCCCTGAGAGTTTTTGCTTACACAGAAAAGAGGGTCAGGTCCTGATGTTATTTAATCACCCTCATTCTAGGCAGACTCCCACTGACTTCAAGAGAATTCACAGAGTAAGATATTGTTGGGTTTGAGCCTTTTTCAGGGGTGTCACAGGCAGGCAGAACCCCAAAGTCTTGTTCCCCGAGCAGTTCAGGAAATCAGGGAAAAGGATTTCAGTGCTGTGGCACTTTGGGCCTGTGACGGGGGTTTTTCCTCAGCACCTTTTGCAGGAATGCTCAGAACTTCAAGCATTTGTGAGCTCATATTCCCCTCTCCGTCAGGCAGGATTTGCGCTGCACACTTCTTATCACATTTCCACATCAATGATGCAGAAGCCACATTAAAAAAGCTCATTCAGATCCCGACAACCACACATCAGCAAAGCCACCACACACTAGGATCTCCTCCTCCACTTTCCTCCTCAACCTGCTCGTTCCCAAATCACTTTGCCCAAAAAGACTTTGCCTTTTCCCCACCCCGTTCCTGCCCCAGTTTCTGCCTCTGTAGTTTTCAGCTCCAGACCAAAGGCAGGATCGTCCTCAGCCTGTGGATTTTGACAGGGATAGCAGAGACTTTTCTGTTCCAAAGGGCATGAGGACCAAAAGGAAAGAGAAAACTCCTTGTTCTAAGTCCTGTGAGCAAAAGGATGGGTGCAATTAGACATTTTCATTTATTTAGCTTAATTATGATGCCTTTAACTGTCTGGATCCATTCTTACAGACCTGCCCATCCTGATCACTGCTCTGTAGGATAACTCCAGGCTTCCCAATTTTTGATTTATAGCACTCCAGAGGCAGAATTGGCCATTACAGCAAACTGAGGTTAAATTCCCTTTTCTGCCTCCTTCAAATGGCTGCGAGTGGCCCACAGATACCCACAGGCCACTGACCTTGAGGCTAAGCCTCCTGCTCAGAATTAAAGCTCCTAAAAATATTCACTCCTTTCCACATCTAAAAGTCTGGAATCAGCAGAAGTAAATAGCATTAGTCTGAGCCGGCCCATTTGCACACAAGAAGAAAAAAACCTGGTAACGAATTAGTTCATTTTCCTAAAGCACTTCATACCCATCTCCATAATACTCAGGAATTAAAAGTCTGAAAATGCAGAGTGTTCCCAACCTAATGCAGCAACTCCCCCCCGCCCCCCAGAGATTCCCAAGAACACTTCCCAAACGTCGGGTTTATTTGTTGTCATAGATACCCACACAGCCACAGCCATCAGTGGCACCCAGGGACTCACACTTGCCAGCAGCTTGTTAGAACACAGCTCTGCGTGGCTGAAAGGCAGGATTGGGCGGTTTTTTCTGGCAACTCCTGCGGGCTGTGCCCATGCTGTGGGTGTGTGAAGTTGCTGTCCCGCTCTGTTCCTTTCTCCAGCAGAGTCCTGGCACAGCAGGCTGGATCTCTGAAGGCAGGAGCAGAGCAGCGGGGTGTTCAGCACTGATAACTGGGGCCTGATGTTCACCTTGGAGCTGGTTTCCCTTTCAGGAATGCAGCTGGTACCTGCTAGGCTTGGCCCAGGGGAGCCTGCTCTGCCATCTGATCTGCTCCTGGTTTAACCAGCAGAGTGTGGTCCTAATCAAGGAGAGAGAAAGGAGGGAGTGAATCCCAAGGGGAAGGGGGAGAGACCCAGCCCAGCTATTATTTCACTCCACTGCCACAGGGAGAGGTGTCTTCTCCAGCAAGTTAATACAGAGCAGGAGCAAGAACCAATTTTCCCCAGTTCCCCATTTCTGACAAGCAGAGATCTGCTGGGACGCGGGAACAAGAAACAGGCAAAGAAAAAAGAGCCAGGAGTCCCACTGGTGCCTGGGGGAAGCACTGAAGAGCCAGTGGCTGCCAGAGGAGAGGTGTTTAATGGATATTCTGGGAAGAGAAAGAGCGAGGGAAAGCTCAGAACTAAAGAAGAATAAAAAGGAGCATGAAGCACAGAGCAGTGGCTCCCAAGCTCCAGCCCTTGCTCCACAGATGGATCTCTTTGGAGAAGCGAGCAGAGGAGGTGGAAATGGCATTTTCAGCCCTGGCTCTGTAGAATGCAAAGAAGAAAGGAGGCAAGTGGGGTAAAAAAGAACTGTGGCATGGGCCGACACAAGCAGAGCAAAGGGATGGCAGAAACAGTCGAGAGGAGCTGGGGAGGCAGAATCAGAAGAGGAGGGATGAAAGAGGCATAAAACTGGGGGGGAAGAAAGCCCCTGTGAGTTACCATTTTGATAAATAGGCACAGTTAGGACCAAAGCCTGACAGGAAACATGAAGTGTTTCCAAGGCAAAGACAAAAGAGCAGCTCCCAGATGCCTGTGGCAGCAAGTTCAGGCGAATCTGTAAAAAAAGCCTCGATTGCCAAGAGGCCAGATTTGATTATGGAGAAGATGAAGGAATCGAGTCATGGCTGGGAATGTGGCTGTGGATGACAGGGAGATGTTTCGTTCCGAAATCCAGTTGTTTCCCTGTTTGCACTGGCAGTGGCTTTTCCTGGTTTGCACCCTGGGGACGAGAGCAGTGGAATGTCTGATGGAATACAAGGCTGACTCAGGGCACTGGGGCTCCTTGTGCCACCAGGATTGTTTAACAGGCTGCTGACAAGTTCCTCAAGTGCTGAATTCCACACCCAGGAGGTTTGCATCATCCAGCAGAGAAAATTCCAGCCTTGCACTGCAAATCCAACGAGGAAGAGCTGAGGGGGGAGAAGGACACAGGCAAGAGGAGATTATCCCACAAACCTCCAATCTCCGTGGTGGAATAGCTGGAACAGGCTCCAGGTGACAGCAGAACACTGGCAGCAGTCCCAGGGCTGGGAAATATGGCAAGGGCACGTGAGACAAAGCTTTTTTTAAAAATTTAATTTGGTTATTTCCCCTGAGAGCACCAGGCTGCTCCTTTGTTAGGTGGGCTGGTAAGCACCCAAGGAAGCTCTTCCCAGGCCAAAATTCACATTAAAGCTGCTCAGTCCAAAGCCTGTGCTTGAATTCAGGGCTGGAAAGGTTTGGTGACAATGGGCAGAGCAAGAACTTGCTGAAACCTGAGTCGCATCCATTCCTTCCAGAGCCAATGTGTTTCAGTTTTCCTGGGAATTTCAGTGCAGGGGAGATTAGTCAGACTCCATCGAGCAGGTTGTTTTTATTATCCAGGTCAGAGTCCAGGGCTTTTAAGTCATGCTGCATTTCAGTTCTGTGCAGAGACAACAGAAATTCTAATTATTTATAGCAATTTACTCTGAAAACACCCAGCCATTATGGTCTGTGTGCTGTGTCAGGCAGACTTAGGATCGTGCTAGGCTGAAGAAAAGACATTTAATAGCATATAAAGGAGTTTACTGAGTCTTTTTAGGCTCTACTTGTACAAAATAACCGTATCAACACTAATAATAACTGTATCAGTGAGATCTTGTGCCAAATAGAAACTTGTTTGAATTTCCCCATCCCTGGAAGTGTTCCAGGCCAGGTTGGACAGGGCTTGGAATAACCTGGTCTAATGGAAAGTGTCCCTGCCCAGGGCTTGGAATGAGATGAATTTTTAAGGTCCCTCCAACCCAAACCATCCCGTGATTCCATGGCTTGAGCATGAACCATAAAAGAGCTGGTTCAGTATTTACTGAGATGTTTATGGAATAGCAGGAAACTGCCTGGAATCTGTTCAAATACTCCCCTCTCTTCTCCCAGAGCCCCTGGGTGACTCAGTAATCCTTTGGTGGCTTGGAAAGGAAATTTACTCTCTTGCTTTGTGCTCCCTGTCACACAAGGAAAACAGCTCTGCCCAGTTCATTTTTTTCTGATTTTTTTCTAATCCAGCAGCCAGTTCTGAAGATGCTGGTTTGAAGTTGAAGGCTGCAGTCTGTGCAGCTGCAGGAGCCCTCGAAGTATTCCAGGCCAAAACACAGTTGCAGATTCCAGAGCCGGGACTGTGCCATGCGCTTCCCATCACGGGCTCGGCTCTCAGAGCTGCTGCACAGGGGGTAACCCAATGCCCAAAATACCCTTCCATTTTCACCCCTCCTGGGAAATCACAGCCCTAAGACCTCCAAACTGCACTTCCCACCTCGTGTTCCACCACTTTGGGGAAATTCCCTGTGTTTGGACTCTCTGCTTCTTCCAAGGGCAAGCTCCAGCTCCAAATTCCCAGAGAATATCCCCTATATCCCTGTTTCTGCCTCTTTGCCACACAGCCAGCAGTTCTCCGCAGCACCAACCCCATCGACCAAAGAAATTATTTAAAAAGCACATTATTAAGCCATCATTTAAATTAACAATAATAAAAGAGCTGCACTTTGTGCTTATTTTTGATTAAATGTGAATGTATCCCGCAGAGTAATGTGCAGAAGGATTCAGGAATTTGGAGAGTCCTGCAAAAGGTACTCAACTCTATCAGTCCGCACAATTCCAGCCAATTTTGGGAGACTACAGATCATGAACCAAACAGGTACAGGACTGGAACACTCCGATTTTTCTTTCCCAAAACAAAAAAGGTGAGAGTTAAGGAACTTGGCATCTGCAGGCATTACAGTGTGTTTCTTGGACTGCAGAGAGGACTGGGGTTTGCAGCTCAAACTCCTGATAAATGGCTGCTCTTAATACCATGCCTGGCTTCAAGCTGAGCTCATCTGGAATGTTTCTCCTTGTCTTTTCCCACACTTTTAAAATGCCAAAGTAGAGGTTCTGAATTATTTTTCTTTCTAGTGAGCTCTCTGGTTATTAGCAATGATCAGGAGTGTCAACATCTCGAATTTTATAGATGGATTCTGCAACATTCTCACTTTTTTCCTGTTATTTTCTTACCCTGTTATTGCTTCTCATCGTGAGTATTTCAGTGTTTCTAGGAAGTTTCAAAAGGGGAAAATTATTTGAACAAAAATTATTGTGCAGCGAGCTCAAATTCACTCCACAATGTTTGGGACCTCCTCCTCCTCCTCGCTTTTACAGTCTGTATACACCTGATGGGGATTTATTCCAATAAGGCTGCACAAGGCAATTGGGATGAACATGGAAAAATCGAGCACGGTGATCACTTTCATCTATGTGAAACTGCCTCGGATTTACCATTAAATAGTTCATTTATGCTTTCACATAAACCACAGAGAACCAGACCTCTTGAAGTGGACAGGGGTCCAGGTGGACAAGAAGCTGTCCCTGAGCCAGGAGTGTTCCCTGGGGGATAAAAAAGCCAGTGGGGGCCTGGGGTGGAGCTGGAAGAGCATTCCCGGTGATGGTGATGCCTTAAGTGCTGGTAAAAATCAGAGGCAGTGTAGGGGAAAAGGATCTTACCTTGGGTTTAACAGGATCAAAGGTGGAAACACGCCGAGCAGCTCCGTGTGTATCCTTGAGTCTCCCTCCGTCTCTTAAAAAACTTTCAGCAGGAAAAAACTCTTGCACTCAACAAGTTCTTGTTAAACTTTTCGCAAAAAACTCTTTTTGCTAAAACTTCTCTGTGTACAACACGTATACTATTTTATGGGCTTTATAAATTAGCATATTTACTTAAAATCTTCTAATGAGTAACTTAACGAGTGAGGTAACCATCTCTTTATTACCATTCTTAAATGAAACTACAGTTTAGCTTAAAAACATGTTTTAGAGAGTAGACTCTCTAAGGTTGGAGCTTTTAGTTCTGAGATAGTTGGGGTGTTTTGTCTTCTTCCTTTAGAGAGCTCTCAAACTAAGTTAATATCAGCCTACAAAATTATAAACATGCAGTACTAAAGGTACAGGGTATTAGGTAAAGGGTACAAGGAAAGAAAAAGGTTTAAAATATATAAAAAAAGGTATAAAAAGAAAAGACAAAAAACCATCAGGCATTCCCGGCAGGTCAGGGGTGATGCTGCCCCCTCTGCTCAGCCCTGGCAGGCACATCTGGGGTGCTGTGTCCAGCTCGGGGCTCCTCAGGACAAGAAGCTCCTGGAGGGCTCCAGCAGAGGCTGCAGAGGTGAGGAAGGGACTGGAGCATCTCTGCCCAGGAAAGGCTGAGGGAGCTGGGGCTCCTCAAGAGCAGACACAGCTGAGAGGGGAGCTCAGCAATGTGTGGGAATATCCAAAGGGTGGGTGCCAGAGCATGGCCCAGGCTCTGCTCCAGGGGCCCGGCCATGGGACACGAGGAACAGGCAGAAACTGATGCCCAGGAGTTCCAGCTGGACAGGAGGCAGAACTTCTGTCCTGTGCAGTGCCCGAGCAGGGAACAGAGTGTCCAGAGAGGCTGTGGAGTCTCCCTCACTGGGGATATTCCAGAGCCATCCGGACACAATCCTGTGCCCTGTGCTCTGGGGTGGCCCTGCCGGAACAGGGAGTGGGACCAGATCACCCTCTGTGATCCTGTCCAACCTGACCCATTTTGGGGTTCTGAGCAGTGAAACACAAAGCAGTGTCTGGTTACATTCTTAAAAACTTTGGAATGTGCCATTTTCAGCTTCTCCTTCCCCACTGGCCTTCTCCTGCTGTGCTTTCTGAGGCCATTCAGTCTTAGCTGCGAACAGGGCTGTGATTCCAGTGTTAAAGGAATTACCGAGCCGCTCTCCCAAGCAGGAAAGCAATGCCTGATGGAGCGAGTTACACTCTGTCCTCTGGAAACTCCTCAGGTTAAACCACGGGCAGCCAGCAGGTCAGGGACACAGTGATCCGTGAGCGGGACAGCCGTGACACAGTGGCTGAAGAACATTTTAACTCAGGGAGGTAAAAATGAGTTCTGGCAGCCTGGGCTGTATTTCTGCACTGATAGCACAGGTGTAAGGCAGAGGGAGAGCTACTGAAATGTGCCTGATGCCACCTCAGATCCACCCATCTTCATCACACTGAAGAAATGACATCAGTGAAAATCCCAATGAAAATCACATCATTTACCCACAGTCAGGGTTCTCTAATCACCCTATTTCTCCTAAATGCTGTATTGTCTTTTGGAAAAAGGGTGGATCAAAGCACAAACCTTCTCTGCTCGTTCCAGGCTCCCATTCCCAATGTGTTAGGCATGCACGTGAGCAGGAAGGAGAGCAGAGTCCTTCCAGGGAGCTCTTCAGCAGCCAACACCCCTGAAATACCTCGGCCACCCTCACACCCTGCCAGGTGCTGGCAGAAGAAATGCAGCAGATGCAAACCCAGTTTGGAACAAGGAGGAAGGAGGGCAGAGCTGGGGATGCTTTTCCAGGTGGGTGACCTGTCCAGGACACCATTCCTGACCCCTCCTCTTCATTTTGAAGTGCTGGGCCGCGGCAAAGCAGTGCAAAGCAGCCAGGTTAGAGCCTCCTTGCCCTCCTGCAGAGCTGCCTTTTGGTCCACCTTGACTTCTAAGCAGCAAAAACAACCGCTCGGATTTCTCCTAAACAAATCCCATAAAACAAAACGCTCTCTCTTATACCCCATTTCACTCCAAATCCCAAAGAAACTTGTGATGTTGGAGGGCAAGTTATTTCTTTTGGCTGGCCTTGCCAGAAAGAAAATGGCATGCTTTATTTTCCTCTTTATAGGATTCATATTGTGTTAATAAAGTCCTGTTGATTCCCTCTGGCTGACTCTGCAGGAAAAGTATTCTCGCAAAGCTCCTAGTCTGGGTTAAAGTAATCTCCCTTCAAACTGCCCCTAATTGCTTCAGTCTCTTCAGTTTAATGCCGAGCGCTGGAAATTCTGCCAACTTTGGGTCGGGATCGGGCGTTCTGCGCCGGCAGGATAAGCTGACCGAAGGTGAGGAATTCAGTAAAGGCAGGAGGAATTTGACCTGGAATTTCTGTGAGCCAGCTTCTGTATTTTTGACCTTGCTGCGAAGAGAACGGGAAGATAGGAGAAAATCAAACCAGACGAGAGATGAACGGGAGCGCTCATTATTCCATCGGCGGAGGCCCCGGACCTGGAGCAGTTCTGCCTCCTCAGGAAAGGCTGCTCACTCCGCTCTCCTTGCTGCTGGTTCCCCAGGATCGCATCCCTCGGAAGGCTGGAGACAGGCAGCTGGCACTGGAAACAAGCCTGGGGAGGTGTGCAGAGAAAATCATTCCATGGCACAGGAGTTTTACCCGATTTTCCCCAAACTTTATCCAGTAAAAACCCACAGAGATCTATTGGTTCCGTGTTCACTGGTTCGAACTTATGTAGGCCTTAGTATTTGTTTTCCTATTGGTTACAGATCGCTTCTGATGCTAATTAGGTCTTGATTGCTTGGTTCTTATCAGTCTTTTCCTGGAACAGGTGGTTTCCATTATGCCAGGGCTGTTGTTTACAGCTGATGTTCATTAATTGCCCTTGATGAGCCTTGCTGGTTGTTCTCTCTGTGCATCTCCTGTGCTGCTCCCAGGCTGGGGAGATGCTGAGCCCATCAGGCCTCCACCCCGTTTATTCTGTGATCGTGACACTGACTGACGTTATAAAATAAAAAAATCTTAAACTCGGTATATTTTGGAACAACCTGACTGGGAAACGGGGGGAGCAGCCCTTCATCCCTGGAGATTCCCTCGGGGAATACAGCTCCGGCGAACACGGGATGATCAACAGCTCCAAACGAGAAGGAAACACACTCAGGAACTTCAGACCTGGGAAACCAAGCACGGGGGCAGCGCTGCGTGCCAGTTCTGCCCCCAGGGGCAGGGATGGGACATCCAGGTGTCCTCAAATCCATCAGGAGATGCTTTCAGTGGCGCTGCACGCCTCACACCAGCTTCACCAGCAGCTCTGCGCCAGGCTGCTCTGCACTACACCAGTCAAGCCAAAAAACCCCAAATAACCCTGATTTCCAGTCCCCGCAATCTTCTTCCCACTTCCATGCTGTGCTGGGTATATTCAGTGTCCTCTAGGCTGGTTTGAGCTCTCAGCACAGCTCAGCTGGCATCAGCTCTTGCAAAGCACTTCAGCTTTATCACTCAGGATGGGATTTCTCCCAATCCCCGGTTAATTCAAATTTGAGCTCTGGGAAGACACTGGGCAGCATTTCTTGAGCGTGTGGAGGGACATGCAGAATCAGAGCACCAGAATGTTTTACGAGTGTCAATATTACAAAATTTTTCTTCTGATTGTAGCAGATTTTCTTTTCACTTAAGCTGATATTGGAAGAATCAATCTCTTTGGTTTTCCTTGGCGTTATCCATGCCCAAACTTCCTTTTCTTTCCATTCAAAAACCTAGGAGTAATCTGCAGTACTACCATCCATGTCTCCAGGAGGAAAAAACCTACTGACATTTTAAAGCAGCAATGATTTGTCGGAATTTTGATGAGAAAAAAAAAAAATTAAAAATCCTTTTCCCTCATGGTTTCTACAGCAGGAATTCAAAAACTTAGGAGCAATTTGCAGTACTACCATCCATGTCTCTGATTATCTCAAGGAGAAAAAAACCTATTGCCATTTTAGAGCAGGCATGATTTGTCAGAATTTTGAAGGAAAAAAAAAATGTTTTACAAATCCTTTTCCCTCGTGGTTTTTACAGCAGGAATCAGGATAACCAGGGGTCGTGGCAGAGAAAGCTCACGCCCAGGCCTACCTGAAGGGGAACAGAGATTCCCAAGTTTCCATTCCGTTAATTAATTATTGCTGTCCCTGAAAGACCAGAAAGATCCTCGCAAAGGTAATAATTTTCTGACAAAGCAGAAAAGACTCTTCCACTGCAAGAACTTGAGCAGCTTACGAACGAGTGCGCTGGGTCAGCCAAAGGTCTACCTTTCCTGGCCAGGAACACCCCGTGCCATAAAACTATCTGGGAGAATTACCCCATTCCTCAGCCAGGGCTGTCCCCTGCAACAACTGTTCCCAGCTATTCCTTGCCTTTGAAGTCGCCTTCTCCCGTTTCAGATCAAGGCAGCTGTTGGGGACCCAAAAGGCCGTTCCAATTAGGGTGGTTGCTCTAATAAAGGATATCACCTTTCCCCACAAACCCCTGCGCCCTCGTTCCTCCACGGGAATGCTGCTCCTTGCGCATTGCTGGCCTCACAACACTCGAGCTGCCATTTTCAAAGGTGAATATTTATCCAGAACAATAAAGTTGCTGATCCTCCAATTACCCTGCGCTGAAACGCTTCCATGCATAACAAGCAAACTCTTGGAGGGAGGAGCGGGACCTGAGGTAAAACCTCAGCTGTAATGTGGCTGTGTCCAAACTCATTAAAGATGATAAGGAGCCCGTGGAAATCAATCTTGCTTTAGAAGTAATTCAGTATTAGCCCAGGTTATTTTTTCTGGAAGGGATTTTCAAAGAGCTAAAGAAAGCACACACACACAAAAGGGGAAAAAAAAACCACCGCAGCAAAGACACCTAAAATAAACCAGCCCGAGAATCCCCGTCAGGTGGGATTACAGAAACAGGCAAGAGCTACAAAAGTAACGAGGGGTTTGTTTCTTTCAAGAGCTCCCCCCTCTTTGTTTGTGTCCCTTTTCTGCACAGAACGCTCCCCTGTCCCTCTGCTCGGAGCGCTCACCATCACCCACGCCTCCCCTGCTGCACACAGCCCACATCCTTTCTTCCCCTGAGAAGAGTTAAACCCTCTCGTTCCTCCAAAGAACAATTTATTTTTCCTGACAAGGCCTTTTATGCAATTAGCTGGAGAAGCCACAGCCAGCAAGAAAGAATAACACATGTAAAGCCACGCCAGAGAACAGAGGAGGTAGGAACTTGTTGAGTCTATTACCAGAGAAAACGTTTAAAGCAATGCTGTGTTCCCATAAATCAAAAGCCATATTTAGCCCTAACTACAACCATCCCTGAGCAACGTGGAATAGAGAGAAAACACTTAGAAAATAAAAAAAAAATAAAAAAAAAAATAAAAATTTGAAGCTCCTGAAAGGAGGAAGGGAGGAAGCAGCAGATGAGAGAAGCACGATGCAGGGTCAGCTTCCAGACAAAGAATTTCTCTTGCAGGTGAGAGCGGAGGTGCCACAGCACTGAGGGCTGAGCAGAGCCTGCCAATCACAGCGGCTCGTCCCGGTCTGGTGGTGATTTGGAGACATGAGAGAACCATTTGAACCCAGCTCAGACTTGGACATTCATGTGGGCTCCGCGCCGTAACAAATATCGAGCCCAGAAGGGCCAGAACCCTCTGCTACAGATCAGAGACAAAAGGATTTGCACTGCAGCCCATAAAAGATCATTCTTTTTCAATTACACTCGACAGGTCTGAGTTATTGTAAGAGGGGTAGGCTTGGAGCAGCAACAGTGAAGCAGAGAACATAATGTAATTTGAGAAACAGCACAAAGCCCTCATCACATCCTTTCCTCTTTCAGCTGGGAGTGCACATCGTAGCTTTTCACCCCTCCAGCCTCGTTCATCCCCTCGCTCTCCCACTCGAGCTGCTTTGATGCAGATTTAGGGCCCCCATCCATCCCAATTAGGTGCCTTTTCTGTGGAGCTGTTTTCCAAACCTGTGCTCTGCTTCCCGTGCCGACAGGATTTCACAGCTTTCCAGAAAAGTCATGGATTTCTCACAAACCACAGCTTCTAAAGCTCCCTTCTCGGAGAGCATCCTCCTCAGCACAGAAATCTTCAGCAGGTGTGTTCAGGCAGTGGCTCCGACCCACAGAAGGATCTTTTTGGCTGCTGGGAGCTCCAGCACTCCTCATTTTTACGTGCAGCTCCCAAACACAGGCCTGGGAATACACAGCAGGGCACCCACAGCACCGCTGCTCAGCCCCCTGCCTGCAGCTCTGGGGCTCCTGAGGTTAAAAAGGCCATTTTATAAACGTCCCTTGCTCCTTGGTTTTACCAGAACTGCGCCCTGCCCAAGAAATCCGGAACAGTTTGCTTCTGCTCTTGCTTGCAGCCCTTAACACGTTGTCAGCTCTCCCGCTGAAGCAATCACACTGAAAAATAAGAGTTGCTTCTTCCAGTTCTGGCATTTACACGTTTTTATGAGACGCTGGAAAAGCACAATTGGAGATTTTTTTTTCCCCCCTCTGTAATAAGTAACAGATTCACCGAGTTCTGACTGGGATCCGCGTGTCTTTGACATGTACCATGTCTTTCAAATACATTACACACTCTAAAGCTCCTGTTATCGGGGGCTCAAAACTTTTTACGTTCTCCTCTCCCCGTCAGCAGTGGAACCAGGGAGGATTCCCAGCACAAAGCTCCCTCTCCACACTCCCAGAAAAAAACCTCTCTGTGCAAACAGATGCAAGCAGCCTGCTGGGCCCGAGCTGGCAGCAGCTTCCTGCATCATCTGGGTTCATTTTCTTACCCTGTTATTGCCTCTCATCATGAGCATTTCAGTGTTTCCAGGAAGTTTCAAAAGGGGAAAATGACTTGAGCAAATATTATTGTGCAGCGAGCTCAAAATCGCTCCTCAATGTTTGGGATCTCCTGCTCCTCATCCAAGAGCTGTGTGTGGGATCCTCTTGAGGCACAGATGATTTGTAGCTCACCTGATGGCACAAAGATGTAAGGATTTCAAATTACACTGTGGTTTGGGTTAAAAGGGAATTTGAAGATCATTTAGTGCCACCCCACACCTTCCACTAAACCAGGCTGCTCCAAGCCCCCTCCAACCTGGCCTGGAACACTCCCAGGGGCAGCCACAGCTTCTCTGGCTGCTCATTTTATATCTCAATTATAGAATTTAGGTCCAGCTGAATCCAAATCAGCAGTTTAAGACAAATGCATGAGACAACCCAGTGTGATGGCTTTGAGGAGAATGCTGCCAGAAGGAGAAGGGGGAATGAAAATTGAGATTCATGACGTTCAAAGTGGACTTTTGACCAGGGAGATGAATGAGTGCATTTTCCTGGGCAGATTTATGGGCCAAACGAATCCCTGGTTTAACCTCTGAACTCAGAGGGTTTCATAAAGGGAGGAATTTGCCTATCAGGGTCATGCCTGTGGATTCCCAGGCATTACAAGGCTGAAGTTGTGGTCATTTCAACACGAGAGAGAGAGAGGAAAACCCCCAAGAGGCTAGGAAATAAGGGGAAATAGGGAAATGAGATTGAAGAGCACTGCTTCCGGACCATCAGACAGCCATGGACACGCGCAAGAAAAAAGCAGATGTCCTGGGAGAATTAGAACATCAAAATATTGGGTCCTGTCTGCTCTCAGATCACTGATGAGCACAGAAAATCACATCCTGCATTGCCCTCGATCCCACTGATCTCTGACTGGTTAATAAATGACCCCCTTTCCATGGAAAGATGGAAATTTTCTTCTCCTTGCCTCATTTTCAGACAAAAGCACCTGTTGCAGCTGCCACAAAAAAAATGGTGAGAGGAGCCACAGCACCCCAAACAGCTGCGCCAGCTGGGAAGAGGAGAGAATCCAACAGAAAACACAGATTATAACGCAGAACCCCCTTCCCAAACTCAGCATGTGGCAGAATTCCTCCAGCACTCAGATATCACAGAATGGTTTGGGTTGGAAGGGACCTTAAAAATAATCTGATTCCAACCCCCCGCCACCTCCAAGAGCTGTGAGCGATTTAAAAGTGCAAAAGGGAGCGCAAACATGAAATAGAACATTAATAACTATTGGATTCTGGCCCTGATACCATTTTCAGTGGGCTCCCAGCTGATTCTTCACCCCCCCGTGCATTTGCCTTTCCTTCCTCCCAGCTGGCACTGAAGCAGCAACAGCCTCAAGAACGGATTTTGGGATATTTTTTTACTGTAAACCAGACTGGTAGCAGCGTTTAGGCCTGCATTTAGCACAAAACTGAGCTATTTTCTGGCTGGCTGTAAAAAATGGAACATGAGCAAACATTAAATAATAGATTATGCAGGGTTTTGAGGCCAAACTCCCATTTTTAATGGATTTTTAAAGCACACTGACAGCCCTTTGTTGATGCAGGCTGGATTCTGGGAATGCGGAGACCAAGGATTTGCATCTGTTTGCACAGGGAACTTGTAATTGTTGGAAGAGTCAGATGGATGTTTGTTGATTCTGCCCTAATTGGGGCTGCATTAATACCAGCAAGAGCTCCCAGCCCTGCCCGTGGCGCTGCAGGAACAGAACAGATGCAAAGAGCTCAGCTTAAAACTGAGCCTGCAGCTTAACAGCAGCCTAGGAAAATCCCTCAAGGTACCAGTTGTGTTAAAAAAAAAAAAAATTAAATCAATTTTTAGGAATCATGTTGACCTTTCTGAGCTCTCTTCTTCTCTGGGGAAATTGAATTTCATTTAGAGGAAGCATTACCGTGCCGTTCGAAAGTAGCACAGGGGGGTTTTCTGCGCTGTCAGAATTTTCTTTGGAATGGAAAAACCTTCCTGAAGTTCCCAAACAAACAGAAAATCTTAGGGATGTATTTATTCCAACAAAAGAGATAGAAGTTAAAAGGGTCTTATCAGTGGAAATGGCTTCTGGACTGAAGTTTTGATCTGAATATTTTCAGATCAAATATTCAGATAAATATTCAGATTTCTTTCTGAAAGGTCTGGAAGCTCCCTGTGTTATCCCTGCCGTCCATGAAACCTTCCCACAAAATCACTCCCAGCTTCCCTCACCATTTGCTGTGCAAATCCATGAGAAATTTAGGAATGGGAATCCTCACATGGAAATATAACCTGGGACTTGCAGATTAAAACCTGATTGAAGCAAAATAACTCTTAAAAAAAGAAAAAAAAAAAAGATGTTGAAAGCAGAGTTGGGCTGTGAATATAAAATAATGGAATCCCAGAATGGTTTGGGTTGGGAGGGACCTTAAATCTCATTTATTTCCACCCCTGCCATGGGCAGGGACACCTCCACTATCCCAGGCTGCTCCAAGCCTCATCCAACCTGTTGATCTCCATCTCTCAGCTAGGCAGGAATTTCCTAGGAATTTCCCTAAAACTTTACAGTTTTTGATGGACCACAGGATAAAAGACGAAGTAACTGCTTTAATTAATTTACAGCACAAAAAGCCACTGCCACAAGCAGCTTCCCCACTACCCAACATCGTTCTCAAGCAGGTGAAACCTGACGGATTTTAATTCCTTTCCCACTTCTGTTTCTCCCACAGGCACATCACGGGCAGGTTTCCTGACTATCCCCCTGAGAACACCGGCGGTTCCAAGGCGATTTTTGTTGAAAAACACCCACAGCAGGTACTGTCCTTCTTTTAATGAAAAAAACCATGAGACTGGAGAAGGAATTGCCACAAACATCTCTGTTTACTTAAGCAGCAGTTTCTCCTAACAGTGGCTCTCGTTCTGCAAGAACCTTGTGGTTAAAAGCTTTTTGTTTCTGTGAGTGGAAGGATGGGGTTTTTTCCAGTCAGGTTTCCAATCGGGTCCCAAAGTCTGTTCCCTTTCAGGCTGTGCAGCCACTGAATCACAACAAAAGGTGACGGACAAGAAGCAGAGAACAACAGCAGAGTTTCCTCTGCAGGCAGGCCCGAGCCGGGGTTCATTCAGCAAATTCCACATCCCAGCAAAGGAAATTGTCTTCGTTTACCTCATGTATTGCAGTGAATTGGGTTGTTTTCCCTGAAACATCCCTCTCCTGGTCTCTCTGGCTGCAGGAAGGGGCTGACAATCTCTTCCTCTGATCACCTGGGTGTCGCAGGGAAGGAGGTTCAGCCCAGCTGAAGGCAGCAGTCGGCACTCGGAGCCGTTTCCACCCATCCCAACAATCCAAGCAGGAGAAGGAGGCCGAGGGGGAAAACAGGAGGCAGATTTTGGCCTCTGAGCAAACCAGGGAAACTGAGAGGTCAAAAACTGAATTCTGTGGTCCTGAAGGTAAAAGTAAGAGGTCAAAACCCGATTTCTGTGGTCCTGAGAGCTCCACCTACAAGGCTGTTGAATGATTTTTCTGCAACGTGGTGCTCTAACACAGGGGTGGTAAAAAAAGAGGATTTTTACAGAACCACAGAATGGTGGAAGGGACTTGAAATCACCTCATTGCACCACCCTGACACCTTCCACTCAGCCAGGCTGCTCAGAGCCCCATCCAGCCTAGCCTCGAGTGCTTCCAGGGATGGGGAATTTTGGATTTAGTCCTTCCTGGGATCACAGGGAGGAGCCTGGGGCTTGTGGTTTGGGGGATATAAAGAGCACAGCACAAACCAGCAGCTGCCTTGCTAAAAACGCAGCAAAACTGCAGCAAACAGCTCCCTGTGCCCCAGGAAAACTGAGTTTTCCTCAGGAAGAAAACACTGCAAGGAATTGTTCTGAGCAGCACTGGATATGGAGACAAATTCTGGAGAAATGGATTTAACGTTCCTGTCCTGCTCCCAGCTTGCAATTCCTACCTTCAGCTGCTTTTTCTTCACATGGAAAGAATGGAAGCCCAAAGTCTGGAGAGGTTGTTTTACTGCTTGTTTTCCCTGCACCCTGGATAAAAAACCTTTCTCTAATTTCCTAGCAAATTTTCACTAGCAATGATCTGATTTTCACCAATTTGGGGCCTGTTTTTTCCCCTTTTTAGCCAGAATCTGTCACAGCCTTAAGATATCCCCAGCTGGCCAGAGCAAGTTCAGTGCCATCGTGATTTCACCTGAATGGCAGAGAAGTAAAACTTTTTTTTTTGTTCCACTGAGTCAGCTGCACATTAAAAATCCCTGGGTTTGTTCCGCACTGGGTAACCCAGGAGAGGAAATCCCGGCCCCACGAAGCCGATGGGAATTTTGTCCTTGACTCCAGGGGGACAGGAGCTCACCTCTTGTCTGGATCAGCTGCTGGGCAGGGGTTGGTCACTCCCAAATCCAACTCCATGAAAATCCAGGCCGAGCTGCGTTTAACAAGCGAGCATTTCACAGGCTGCGGGTAAAGACACTTTGGGGAAAATGAAATACAAATGAATCACGTCACGACCCATTGCTGCGTTATCCTGCATTCCATATTTCCTGATCCTGTGACAACCCCGACCTTCCTTGACTTTGTCCTGCAGCTGCCCTCTGCACCGACTGCCGCCGTGATTTTTCATAAATATCTTATAAAAGATGTGCCAAAGACATCCCAGAGCAGAGTGCTTGGTGCTTCAGCCACAAAAATAAACGCTGTCCCCTGACTGAGAAGCTTTTTACTTTCCCTCCAAGAGGAATTTCACATTCCAGGACATCGGTGTCATCACCCTGCGTCTGCTCCAGATTTCCAGCCCTGATGGGTTTTGCTGCTTTGCTCCACAGATAATCATCAGCTGTGACAATTTTTAGCTGTGCCCTTATCCTGCTGCCAACAAAATTACAGTTTTTGCCCGGAGTTCATTAAGTCTCATCACTGTGAGAAGCCAAGAGAGTTGCCATTTAGCAGGCACTTCCCCCTCTCTCAACTCCCCCTCATTGCCAAAATTAAATAACATTCAAAAAAAAAAAAAA
>VYZT01052844.1:0-13223 GCA_013400735.1 Pomatostomus ruficeps
TCCCAGTCCCATTCCCAGTCCCAATCCCAACCCCAATCCCAGCCCCATCCCAGCCCCATCCCAGTCCCATTCCTGCCCCATTCCCAGCCCCATCCCAGTCCCAATCCCAGCTCCATCCCAGTCCCAATCCCACCCCATTCCAGTCCCATTCCCAGCCCAATTCCGGCCCCATCCCAGCCCATCCCATGGATCCGAGAGCAGCTGTCAGAGCTCACGAGCTGCTGCCAACCCCACTGGGAATTCCGTGTTCAGCTCTGAGTCTGGGGAGATTTGTGGATGTCTGGGCTGGTTTAACTGGCCTGTGTGGGAGAAGGGAGCTGGAATTCCCAGCAGGAATCGCTGCCACTCCCCCACATCCCACAGGGGTCAGCGCCCTGCCCCATGTTCAGTGGGAAAAAAGAGATTCCATTGGTTTTGGCTGGGGTTTTGGGGTCTGAGGAGCGGCCTCATCTTTGAAAGCTTTTGTGGGGTTTTAAAGGGTTTCGGGTGCTGCTCCTGAAGGGATTCATCCCCTCAGAGAGCAGATGGGATCCCAGATCTGCCCAGGTGCTAAAAATTCAAATAAACACAAGAATCAGGAGAGGAAGGTGAAGCTGCTGCTGACTTTTCCGTGGCAGATGAGGAGCGGAGAGGCTCTGAGGTGGATTTTGTGTGGTGCTGGTCCCTAATCCCTTCTCCTTTTCCCTTCCAGGGCACTCCTGGCAAGCCAGGCCCGCGGGGGCAGCGTGGTCCGACGGTAACGAGCCAATTCTCCCTCCTTGTGCCTTTTCAATCCCTGTCACGGCCACGGGGAAGCTGGGACGGGCTTTGTGTCCTCATTTGTCCTTCAGCAGCCCCAGCTGAGCCAGGGGACACCCATTTGGGGCTGGATCTCACCCGTTATTAGGGTTTAAGTCTTTTTGATGATTTTCCTGTCGCTCTTTGCCGCTGCTGGGCTGGTTTGTTGTACCTCGGCTGCTTGGTGCCTCAAATGTCCCCTTTTGTGTCTCTCCAAGGGTCCACGCGGGGAAAGAGGCCCCAGGGGCAGCACTGGGAAGCCTGGCCCGAAGGTAAGGCCTGGGGCGGCTTTGGGGTCGGGTTCTGAGCAGCGCTGGTGCAGAGAGCATCTGCTCCATCCCTCCTTTCCTTTTCCCTCGGATTCGGGGAGCTGAGCCCTCCTGAGGTGTTTTTTCCCAGCTAAATGGCTCCAAATCCAACTGAAAATGTGAGCACAGGGTCTGGAAATGTGCTGGCCCAGGGCTCAAGGTCACGCCCGGGCTGAGGAGCAGCAAAACCCCACATCAGCACCACCCTAAACCTCCCTAACCCCTCGTTTTTGGTGTTTTAATAGGGTTGGATGGTGGATTTTTAGAGTTTGTTTTTTCTTGGTTTGGCTTGGTTGGGCTGGGGGATTTGGTAGTTTTTGGTGAGGGTTTCGCTCCCATAGGGGAGCTTTGGGGTCGGGTTCTGAGCAGCGCTGGTGCAGAGAGCATCTGCTCCATCCCTCCTTTCCTTTTCCCTCGGATTCGGGGAGCTGAGCCCTCCTGAGGTGTTTTTTCCCAGCTAAATGGCTCCAAATCCAACTGAAAATGTGAGCACAGGGTCTGGAAATGTGCTGGCCCAGGGCTCAAGGTCACGCCCGGGCTGAGGAGCAGCAAAACCCCACATCAGCACCACCCTAAACCTCCCTAACCCCTCGTTTTTGGTGTTTTAATAGATTTTAAACCCCCTCAGAGCCCTTGGGCTGTGCCCTGGGTGAGGGATGTGCTGCCTGAGCCACTCTGCCGTCCCTCTGCTGAGCCAGGGTTGGGCACCAGGCAGAATTTGGGATTTTTTTGGAGGCGCTGACTGATTGCCCGATCACCAGGCTTGGTGCAACCAAAGCNGGGCAGGAGCCAGGATGCAGCTCAGCAAAAGGCAAAAAAATGGAAAATTCTGGTTGGAAACCCAAGGTGATGAAAGGTGCTGGTGTGGAGAGAGGTCCCCAAAATCACCTGCAGCCCTGAAGTCCTGTCTGAGCCCCCCAGGAACGGCTCAGGTGGGAATTTGGGTGTCCTGGGGAAGCTTCGCTCGTGGGAGGAGGGAAAAACCACCCCTGGGGTTGTGGTTCTCCAGCACCTCGTGCTGCCTTCTCCAGATCAGGTTGGAAATCCCAAAACAACGCGACTTTCACCATTTTGCCCTCAATTTCTAATTTTTTTTCCCCACTGGGTTTTGCTCTGTTTGTAATTTTTTCTCCAAACCCCCCCAGCGTTTGGCTTTGCAGATCTCACCTGCTGCTCACACAGAGGTGATTTTTCATTGTCCCAGGTTCCTTAACCAACCTCTCTGGCTTCTCTTTCATCCCAGGGACCACCAGGGCCTCAAGGACCCACTGGATTTCCTGGACCAAAAGGCCCCCCTGTAAGTAACTCAATTCCTAGAATATCCAAATTAAAAAATCCGGTTTTTCCCACCCGGCTCCCCTGACCGCTGGTGACATTCCCAACAAAAGGCGTTACTGGCACATCGGGATCACAGCCCCTGCCTCGGGATTTTCAATAGCCCAGTAAATTGCAGCTGATTACAAACGTTCATTTCCTCCTGACTCAGGATCTCCGGGCTCTCTCGTGGTCGTTCTGAGCTTTATTTCCCCTCCTGGAGGACAGCGCGGCTCTGACGCTGCTGCCTCTGCAGTTGTTGTGGCCTGAGGGGGGAAGCTCAGAAATGTTTTGGGAGTGATTTCCCGAGCGTGGGGAGCAACTCTGGGCCCGTGGGATAAATCCTCTGGGAGATGTGTGGGCACGGGGTGTGGATTTCGGGTTCTGACAGCCCCGTTCGCCTGTGAAGTGCTGGGAACTGAGGCCAGCGGGGCTGATTCAATCCTTGTCACGGTTTTTATTTTCACTTTGCACTTGGTGATGCTGATTTTCCCCCTCATTTCTGCCACAGGGCCCTCCCGGGAAGGATGGATTGCCTGGGCACCCTGGCCAGAGAGGAGAAACTGTGAGTAGCCAAAAAATCTTGGGCTGATCACGAGCCCTGAACTTCATTTTGGTTCCTCTAAACCCTCCTGTGCAGCCCCACGCTGGATGGTTTGGATTCCCTGGGGGTCTGTGGGAATCAGCCCATTTTCCTTCCCCGGCAAATGAGCATCAGAAGCAGCTCTGCACATTATGCATTTTTTCCCCTCAACTTATCCCACGATTTAATTAACTCACCTGGCATTTGCCGAGCGAGGCAGCGCAAACGCTGCTCAGCCCCGCACCAGGGATTGATTCCAAAACGAGGGGGTTGAGGGGTTTTTCAGCCCAGTCCTCAGGTCGGGATTAACTCAAAGGTGAAGAGTTTTCACCTGCCAGGACCTGCCTGACACCGAGTCTTCCTGGAGTTTTCCGTGACATCCGAGGACAGCTCCAGCCAGGGTGGAGGGAGCGGTGAGATCTCTGACAGCAGCTGCTGTCATCAGCTCTGGAGACTGGAACAAAAAGCATCACCCTGCAAGTCTGCAGCAGCAAATGGAGAATTTTCTAATTATTTTGGGGTCTGAAAGTTCTCCCTAATCGCTTCCCTCAATTTGCCTCTCCCAGGCAAACCCTGCCAGGAAACAGAATCTCTGTTGTGCCATCAGCCTCGCAGAGATCGCTTTCCCTGCACACCCAGGCAGCAAAAATCCCTTTTTTGTCCCTTTTTCCCCCACACAGAGCCAAAAAAAAAGCAAGGAGAGAAGCAGGAAAATGAACAAAATTCTCTTTCTGCATCAGCAGCCTGGTCAGCGCAGTGTAACTCCGTGCGAGATTGAAATCTCGGTGTCAAACACTTCCCTTTATTGAGGTTCCCATTCAGGCACGCTGAGATATTTGCCCATATTAAATTTGCAAAGATTGGCTCTAAAAAAAACCCATTATTCAAAAAAACCCCGAGCCCAAGGCTCAGAGAGCACAAAAGGAAACCCCTTTCTGCAGGTTAATGAGGAAACTCCTGCGCAGAATGGGCTAAATATTTGTCTGTGATAAGAGTTTAAACGGTGCCTTCATTTCCCAGGGATATTTTGCCATTTCCCCATCAGCGACAGGAGATTTTCTGATCTGCAGGCAGCCTGAGTAGCACGGAGGAGTTATTTCAGCGTGACAGGCTGGCGCTGGCGCCGGATTTATCTGATCCTCCTTTGTGGCAAGGAGAGAATGGCCCGGCTGCCCCAAATGCCATTTCTGCCGGAGCAAAAACCGTAATTAATGTGCTTGTTAAAGAGCAGCCCGGGAGAGCCCAACAATGGCAGTGCTGAGAGCTCCTCGTTGTCACTGTGAGGAGCTGTCACCGGGACTTCTGGGGACAAACTCGGGCTCCTTTCAGAGGAGATAAATCCCCCCTGAACCCCCAGGGGTTGTGGTTCCAGGCTGGTGCCTAAAGCAGCACCAGAACGGGGAGCAGGATAAGGGAAATGGCTTTTAGGGATTGCTCAGCGTGGAGAAACTCAACGCTGATTTTTTAATAGCCATTAATGGCATTTTTAATTGCTGTTTCCTCCACGGTTTTATGAGCAGAACAGATTTTTTAATATATGTGTATAAAATACGGCCAAACCACGGCAGCTCCATCCAGACAGCAGAGCTGAGCTTTGAGAATCCCTTTTTCCTCCTCTGTTTCACCCTTTATAAACGTACAAAGACGTTTTTCCCACTTTCTGTTGGATTTCCTATTCCCTTGTCCTTCGGGTGCCCATCCTGGCCAGGGGTTTCACACAGGAGGAGCAGCTGGTGGCAGTGTCACCCTCGCAGGAGGAGTCCTGGCCAGAGGTGTCACCTCTTTGTCTTTTTTCCTTTTCTCTCCCAGGGTTTCCAAGGCAAGACCGGCCCTCCCGGCCCCCCTGGTGTCGTGGGCCCTCAGGTAAGGAGAAAATGCTCACCAGTTCTTGGAACTGGTCTGCACTGGTTCAACTGGAGCTGCTGGTGCAGCAGGGAAGGCAAAGCTTCATCGAGGGGCTTTGAAATTCCTGAGCCAGGTGTGAAATGTCCCTGTAGCCCCAGCTCAGCTTGCTGAGGGGTCGGGATGGGGTTTGGAATAACGAGGTGGTTCCTGTGGGCTCAGCGCCTCCACCCTGGTGTGAAATTGTTGTAAAACTGGTGCAAAACTGGTGCAAAACTGGTGTAAAACTGGTGCAAAACTGGTGCAAAACTGATGTAAAACTGGTGTAGAGATCATATAAAAACACAGCCCAGAGATCAGCTGAAAATGGAACCCAGCTGAAAACACAGCCCGGTAAAAGGCCTCGAGCAGGCAGGGAGTTAAATGAGATCTCCGAGCTCCCCAAGGGCTGTGCAGCTGCTGGTGGTCAGGGCAGAGCAAACACGAGGCCGGAGTGCTCCTGCACGTCCCTGCGAGGAAAATCACCCCTCTGGGATCTGAAACACTGCCAGGTCCTGTCAGAGCTGGGCTGGTTCCCTTCCACTCCCGTGCGCAAGCACAGCTCCCAGCCAGCCTGATCTTACAGCCCTGCACAGCTCCGGGTTGAGCCTTCTCCCCTGAACTGCTGGGGAACCTCTCTTTAATTAAAAACTAATTAATTCATCCTCTTTAACGGAAGCATAAAGTCCCTGATTTGTAAATTCCCTGATTCGGGGCGATTCCCTGAGGCTGTGGCTGTCTTCTCAAGCGCAAATTGGGTTCTGTGGCAGTTTTGTGGGGCTCTGCCGGGCGTGCTTGGGGTGATGTGTGAGGCAGCCTCGCAGCTCTGCGGGGTTTGAGCGGCTCCCTGCAGCAGGACATGAATTACATCCCTGTCCCCAAAGCCACCAACGGGCGGGGACACCGAGGTTTTGCCCATGTGGCTTTTGCCCTGTTAGAAATGGGTCCCTGGGGAGCCCTCAGCGGTGTGACACTTGTCACCCTGAGTGCCCACGGAGGGCGCACGGGCAGCCGGTAATTGCCACGAGCCTCATGCATTATTTATGGCCCGTGCAGGAGCAATCAGCGAAGCTGGAGAGCGCTCAGGAAGTTTTCAATTAAAAAAGGAAAACCTCAGGGTAATGGTTGTAATGTGAACGCCTCGTTTGTGCGAGTGCTCTTCACTCCAGAAATTCCCAGTGCCCCCAGTCTGCCAGAAGCAATGACGACCACGTCCCAAATAAGATGTAGATGCCAGAGGAGCCATCTCTCCAGGGATTGCTGGTGCCACTGAGGGCACCTCTTCCACCCCATGCAGCCCAAAGCACTGAGCTGATACCCTGCACTTTTTCCTTGGTTATTCTGCCAATCTCATCCCTTCTCAATTTGTTTTTTTTTTTCCAGGGTCCAACTGGTGAGACTGGGCCCATGGGCGAGCGGGGACACCCAGGCCCTCCGGGTCCCCCGGGTGAGCAAGGCCTTCCTGGCCTCACTGGGAAAGAAGGGACCAAGGTAGGGACTGGAGTTCACCCCCCTCGCTGCCTGTCCGTTCCTGGACGTGGAGGGGATGATTCAGAAATGAAATGAAGCTTCTGGAGCCCAAGGAGATGAGCTGGGCCTCCATGGACCCTGCTCAGCTTTGTCCCTGTCCCTGCAGGGTGACCCCGGTCCCGCCGGCCTCCCCGGCAAGGACGGTCCCCCCGGCCTGAGAGGCTTCCCCGGCGAGCGCGGCCTGCCCGGCCCCATTGTGAGTAGAGGCTCCCTCCCGCAGGGACAATTCCCAGCTGGTCCCGTTGTCCAGCTCCCACCACCCCAAATTATTTTTATTTTCCTCCCTCCAGGGTTCTCCAGGGCTGAAAGGCAACGAAGGCCCCCCCGGCCCACCAGGCCCGGCCGTGAGTATCCCTGTGCTCGCAGACACCCCCATTTCCAAATTTCCAGCTTGACAGGGCACAAGGAGGGTTGGTCCCAGCTTCAGCTCCATCCTGGTGTTCCTGATGATCCCTGTCCCACAGACACTCCCATTTCCAGCTTGGCAGGGCACAGGGAGGGTCTGTCCCAGCTCCAGCCCCATCCTGCCCATCCTGGTGTTCCTGACGATCCCTGTGCTCATGGACACCCCCATTTCCAGCTTGGCAGGGCACAGGGAGGGTCGGTCACAGCTCCAGTTTTATCCCTGTTTTCTTGACAATCCCTGCCCTGCAGACACCCCCATTTCCAGCTTGGCAGGGCCCAGGGAGGGTCAGTCACACCCCCACCTCCATCCCAGTGTTCCTGATGATCCCTGTCCCACAGACACTCCCATTTCCAGCTTGGCAGGGCACAGGAAGGGTCAATCCCAGCTTCAGCCCCATCCCGGTGTTCCTGACAATGGATGTTGGTTTGTTTTACGAGCCCCGCGTGGAACAGCTCAGTGATTCTGTGGGCTCAGCTGTGGCCGTACGTGACCGGCTGAGGGAACGGCAGGGGTTCAGCACATCCAGGGTTCTGCCTCGGAGCCACCTGCTTTCCCTCTGGAAGTTGTCCCTGCTCGAGCTCCGTGCTCAGGGCCGCCCTCCTGGAACAGAACATTCATCATCCAGCCCTCCCTGCTGGCTGTGAAGCGGCTCACGCTCGTGTTCCAGGCTGTTAATGTGTCCCCAGGAGCTGAGCTCTCTGCACCATCCAGAGGAGGATCCAGCCCTTCCAGGGATTTTAATTAAAAAAATAAAAAACCGATCCGCAGGGCCCCTCAGGCTGGTGGTACCAGCTCCTCACGTGGCAGCTTTCCCGTCAAACGTGCCCGAACGCGGATGAGGAGTTTGGATTTCTGTCTCTCTGGGCATGGGTGAAGCTCGTTACTGCAATTAATGCTCTTTTTCCTGCTTTTCCCCACAGGGCTCTCCCGGGGAGCGGGGTCCTGCAGGATCCGCCGGCCCCATCGGTTTGCCAGGCAGACCTGGCCCCCAGGGACCTCCAGGACCCGCGGGGGAGAAGGGAGCTCCAGTAAGTACCAGTACAGAGACTGGGGGGCAGCTGGAGGTGGGTACAGCAGGGAGCCGAGCACGGAACCAGTCCTTGTGGAGATTTAAACGTGAAAAAAAATAAGGAATTCAATTAGAAAGGAATTTTCTCCTCTTGAGCACATCAAACTCAGCTGCTCAAGTGCCCTGTTGGTGCCAGCCCTGCTGTGACCCCAGGGACCGAAGTGTCCTCAGGCAAGGAGAAGAGCTGGGGGCTGAGTGGGTGAAACAGAGCCTGTGTCACCTCCTGGTGACCCTGGTGACAAACAGCCAAAGGCCAGGCCTGTGGGCACAGACCTGAGCCAGCAAAAGGAGCCCGAGGTGGCTTTGGTGCTGCCAGGTTGGTTGATATCAGAGGTTTATCAGCCACAGAGGTTGGTTGATATCAGAGGCTGGTTGATATCAGAGGCTGGTTGATATCAGAGGTTTATCAGCCACCCATGGAGGTTGGTTGATATCAGAGGTTGGTTGATATCAGAGGTTTATCAGCCACGGAGCTTGGTTGATATCAGAGATGTTAATCAGCCAGGAGGCTGGTTGATATCAGAGGTTTATCAGCCATTTGCTGCTTTGTCAGAACCTCCAGCAGCTACTCCAGAGGCGAGAATTTCCTGGTGAATCAGCTCCAGGAACATCTGTCCTGCCCGGTACCTACAGCGTGTGTCACTCAGGGGAGGGATGAATAGGCAATTTCTGCGGCATTAATTATTTCGAGGAGAGCACCCAGGAGTCGGATGTAACTCAATTACATGCGAGGAAACTGGGAAATATTCGCTGTTCGGTTCCTGTAAACAAACAAATTTGATTGAAGGCTCCTGCTCAAAGGAGCACCGGGAGATGCTGAAGCAGAGATTGTTTTATTCACTTCGGGTGGTTTGATTTGTCCAGAATCTCAGGAGGGAGCTCGGGGCCTCCTGAGAACCCCCCTTGGCTGGGAATCAGCCAGGGAGGGAGCAGCAGGACCAGAATCAGCAAAAACTCCCTTGTGGGAGTAAAAATTACTCAGGGTCTTGTTTGTCATCCAGACAGAGATGGCAGAGGGTTCATCTTAAATCAGATTGTGCTGCTGCAGCAGTGCAATTGCAGCTGTGAGCTGGGTATTCATGGTTTATATTTGTTTGTTCTTTTCATTATCCCTCAAGACAGAAGTTTCCTCTGGTTTCAGACAGATGAAATATCGGCTGGAACCGAGCTCCGGGTGTGACCTGCCTGTGTTTCTGCTTGCAGGGGGAGAAGGGTCCCCAGGGACCGGCTGGCCGGGATGGCATCCAGGGCCCCGTGGGACTGCCGGGCCCCGCAGGTCCCGTTGGACCCCCTGGCGAGGACGGGGACAAGGTGGGGACAGCTCCTGCTGCGTGGGGTCACCCTGGGGAGGAACTGGGTGACGCTGCCACCACGCTGCGTCCCACACTGGGTGGGATGTGCTGCTGAGGAGGCTCCTGGAGCTCCCAGTCCCGTGGGATGAGCAGCAGCAACAGGGTTTCCTGTGCTCTTCCAGCCCCATCATTCCCTGAAATCCCGTTTGCCTCCCCCAGGCCTGGAGCAGATCCCTGCCCATGGATGCTCAGCCTCTCCAAATTAATTAATTACCTTTGCCCACTCGCTGATTAAGCCCCCCTGGAGTGGAGGATTCCCAGGAAACCTCAGCTGGGACAAATCCCTCGTGGCTGCTGAAATGCAAAGTGCAGCTCCTTGCATCGCGTGGCAGCCGAGGAATTGTGGGATGGAAAGGGTTCGGTTGCACTTGGAGTGGCCAAATCTCTGGAATTATTCAGTGGGAATTCTGTGGGAATTGGGATGAGGATGCAGACACAGGGGATATGGAAGTGATGAGGAATTAACGTTGTCCCTTCGTTCCTGGCAGGGTGAGATCGGGGAGCCGGGACAGAAGGGCAGCAAAGGTGACAAAGGGGAGCAGGTGAGTGCAGGGGACACTGCTGTCGCTGCCTCTTTTCACTGTGGTCCCTTGTGTGACTTGCTGGAAATAGAAATTAAATTTATATCCTCTCCTTTTAATGTTGATTCATCTCCTCTGCTTCATCAAATACCCACATGGTGTAAAAAAAGAGTGAGTGCCTCAAGTGGGAGCCTCCAGCTCCCAGGAACACGGAGATATTTCCACATCACCCACTTAGCATGGAAATAGCTGTGAAACATGAGAGTGCTGCCATCAAAGTTGGGGCTTTGGCTGAAGTTCTTTCTGATTTAGTTGAAGATGTCCCTGCTCATGACAGAGGGGTTGGACCGGGAGATTTTTAAAGGTCTTTTCCAACCCAAAGCCTCCCGTAATTCCCTGGTGATTCCAGTTGTTTGCAGCACACGGAACACCCTTCGTGTGCTGAGGAACGTGAGTTACCCTGAGTGCCTGGCTGGGGCTTTGCTGCAGCAGAAATGTGTTTAGATGAGTCTGCCCTCCAGGGCTGAGGGGTTCTGCGGTGTCCAGGGAGCCCTCACCCTGTTCTCCCTCTCTCTTTTGGGGATTAATGCAGCTTTAATGGAGATTTTATGGAAGGAATTCACCTTTCCTTTCAGGTGGATTTGTCACTCTGCTCCTCACACTGACATGACATTTCTTTTCTGTGACAGGGTCCTCCAGGCCCCACCGGTCCCCAGGGCCCAATTGGTCAGCCTGGCCCAGCTGTGAGTATTGCCCCCTAAGAGCAGAAATCCTTTTTTTTTTCCCTAAAAAACCTCCTGGGAAGGACTGGAATGATTCCTGCTGGTGCCTGACACAAGCTGGACATCATCTCTGGCTGCAGCTGGGGTGCTGGGGTGGGATTTGTGTGTCCCCATGAACGGGCTGGGGTGGGATTTCTGTTGGGGTGGGATTTGTGTGTCCCCACGTCTGTCCTGGGCTCACCACACCCTGTCCCTGCAGGGAGCTGACGGCGAGCCCGGGCCCCGAGGACAGCAGGGCCTCTTTGGGCAGAAAGGTGACGAAGGCCCCCGAGGTTTCCCTGGTCCCCCCGGCCCCGTGGGCCTGCAGGTAACGTGAGGGCAGCACTGGGGTGATGAGCCGGGGCTCACCTGAGATGTTCACAACTCAAACTCCTCCTCTGCACCTCCCCAGGGCCTGCCGGGACCGCCTGGAGAGAAGGGAGAAACAGGAGATGTTGGGCAGATGGTAAGGAGCCTCCAGATTTATATTTCCTCACTGACATTGCTCGGAAAAACCCAAAATCTGAAATTTGTCCTGTTTTTCTCAGGGTCCACCAGGCCCACCAGGCCCCCGAGGTCCATCTGGGCCACCAGGAGCGGACGGCCCGCAGGGTCCTCCCGGGGGAATCGGGAATCCCGGGGCCGTGGGAGAGAAGGTAAAGGACCTGCACGAGCCCGGAGCAAGAGCTGGCTGCAGTGCAAGAAGAAGAAGAAGAAATGTGAATTTTTCCATTTTTTTTCCCCGTGCAGGGTGAACCTGGGGAGTCTGGAGAGCCTGGGCTGCCTGGCGAGGTCGGCCTCCCGGTGAGTGTCCCCTGGGATGAGCGTGGATGTGGGGGGACAGCAGGGACTGAGCCAGCCCTGTCCCGGATTCGGGCGCTGGTGACACACTGCCACGTGCCTGGGTATTTATAGGATCACGTTTAGTCACCCCATCTGGGCTGCCCACGGCTGAACACCACGAGCACCACCCCGTCCTGGTGGGCAGGGACTGTCAAATCGTGTCCTGGTGTTTGGAGACACAAATAGAGCTGCTCGCTCCGAATTGATTAAAGGATAATTTGAGAGCTGTAAGTTGTTTTTTTTTTTTCATGGGGAATAAAAGTTTCTTTTCCTTCGCAGGGCCCTAAAGGTGAAAGAGGTGAAAAGGGGGAAGCAGGTCCCTCTGGTGCTGCTGGTCCACCTGGCCCCAAAGGCCCTCCAGGTGATGATGGCCCCAAAGGCAGCCCTGTGAGTACCCCTCGAGTCTTTCCTTATCTTAAAGGTGTTCCCAGAGATGTTTGTGGAAATCTGAAATAATTTCCCAGCCGTGGAATTGCTCCTCTGGTGATCCACGATCTCAGCCCCCTTCTTTAGGGTGCTGATGAGGGAAAAACCCCGCTGTGCCACATCTCCCAGGAAAACTGGAATTATCAGCCCTTTGTCCCAGGCTGTCATGAATCTCACCCCGTGGAGAGGAGCTGCATAGGGTTTAGGGCTTTCCAAGGTTTTCTGCACCAGAGCAGAGCTTCCAGAACGGGATCGAGGAGATTTTTGGGATTTGGGAGCCCAGCAACCTGCGGCCGCTCGTTTCTGTGGCTCTGGTGAGGCCAGGGTGGCTCTGCTGGCTCCCACCAGGCACACAGGGTTTATCCTGCAGGCTCCTCTGGTGCCTGGGATTTGTTGTGACACGAGGCAAGATGGCACCAAGCCGCCGAGGAGGCAGCGGGGTTTAGTCATCCCTCCCGACAGATGGGATTTGGGATAGCTGGGGTGGGCTGGAGGCTGCATCATCCCAGAATCATCCCGAGCACCCGACAGACGTCGCGGGGAGGGGAACGCTGAAGTGTTTCACTCGTTAAATGCTCGGCGAGGCTCCTCTGGGAGAAATGTCACGCATTTGCCAAAGCCAAACCTCCCCAGGCTGCGCATTCCCAACCCCGGGAGCGTTCTGCTGGATGGATTTCCAAAAAGTGGGATGAGACTCCCAGTGGTGTGTTTGGAGTGGTCAGGAGGCAGATCTGGAGTGGCTGGGGCAGGGTGGACACAGCGCAGCTGCCAGGATGGGATGTGGGGATGTGTTGGAGGGAATTGGGGTCCTGCTCCCTAGGGTGACTCCCCAGGGTGTCCCCGGTGCTCTCCAGGTGCAGCGTCCCTGAGCTGGGAATGTTCTTCTCTCTCTGCAGGGTCCCGTTGGCTTCCCTGGTGATCCTGGTCCTCCTGGAGAGCCCGGCCCGGCTGTGAGTGTTGCTCCTTCCTGCTCCTGGCATGGTGGAACTCAGCTGTGCTGCTCCTTCCCAGCAGCTCCCTCTGCTCAGCCCAATTCCCACCCCAAAAACGCCTCCTTGTTCCTTTTGCCTCCTTTGTAGGGTCAGGATGGTCCCCCGGGTGACAAAGGTGACGATGGTGAACCTGGACAGACTGTGAGTACCTGGGGATGAGAGCTCTTCCCACACTGCCCTGGCTCTGGGTCAGCTCCAGGGACACGGGACCTCATTCCCACCAGGATTTCCCAGTGGGATTGGCCATTGGGGGTTTAATTCCCTCCTTTCTGTGTCATCCATCCATTCATCCCTCTGTCCATCCATCCCTCTATCCATCCATCCATGGATCCATCTCTCCTTGGATCCATCCATCCATCCATCCATGGATCCATCCATCCATGGACCCATCTCTCCTTGGATCCATCCATCCCTCATCCCTCCATCCCTCCATCCATCCCTCATCCATCCATCCCCCCAT
>VYZT01052845.1:1820-13986 GCA_013400735.1 Pomatostomus ruficeps
CCACCCGCACATCTTTCTTGTTGCTCACATTCCCCTGAGAGAATAAATCTGGGTGCTGCTACTAGGGAGTCCCTTCCCTCTTCTTTATTCCCTACCTTGCTTTAATACCATCAACCACTCTGCTCCAACACTACAGAGTTAATTCCTAGGTATATAGATAGGCAAAAGAAAGCTGCTCTTCTGCGGCTGTCTATCTGAACAAGGCACTGGATAATTGCTCTGCAGACCCCTGGGCAGTCCTGCGGTCCCAAAAAACGTTAAAGCTCCAGCTTTAGAAGCAGAAGCCTCATAAAAAATATAGTGAAGACTTGATAACACTGAACAAAGATACACAGTAACCTAAACAGGTGAGTCAACCTTGCTATGTATTGTCATGACAACACAGACTTTTATGGTCCCAGCATCATAAATGGCCCAGCCTCGTTAGATACCAGGTGCTGAGAGGCTGCTTCCTGCCAGTCTCTGAGGAAAATATTGAAGACTGAATTCTCCACCACTCTTCAAAGAATGTGTATTATTGCTGGTACCGAAATTGGCAGGACTAAACTTTCTAACACAGTTTGAAGCATTAGAAAGTAGGCATTCATTATCTGTGCAGGACACACAGGACATCTCCTTATTTCTGTGTGTATTGTGAGACTTTACAACAAAGAATTTATCTACTATAATCATACATATTTGTTAAAATATGTTTCTTATCTAATACATAAACATCACTTTCCTAGAACTAATTTCCATGTATCTGCCTCCTACTGGAAGTCCTGTTATGGTCCTGAAGGTTTATTAAGAGAGTCCCTGGTGGCCATATTCACTGAATGATTCAATATTAAAGGTGACCTTTCCTTGAACTTTTTTTTTGGGCATGCACTGTTGCTTCCTGTTACACAACTTGCAAAAATCCCACTGTAGTCCTCTTTATCTGTTTCTCCACTGGTTCCAGCCATGTTTATCATCCTGCACACATACCTTTACATCCTTTTATCTGTTTTTTTGCCAGTTAGTCTTTAAGCTCTATTCAGCAGCTTCAGGGGAGCTGAAAATTTTTATTCTCTATGTTATTTATCACCACCAGCTTGAATTGCATTTGCAATCTGAAATCAGCTAAAGTCCTCCAAGAATGCTCCTGTGGAAAGTTCATGTTAAGCCCCCATGACAGACACAACCATTTGAAGTCCTAGAGAACTTGAAATATTCAGCAATTATAAATTTTCTCCCACTGAATCATTGCAAAAATGAAATAAACTACTGAACTGTACAGAGTACCGAATAAGACAGTCTTAACAATTTGCATGTTGGAGGCAATAGTAGTTTTGATTTAATGTTTCAAAAATGAGAGATTATGAACTTTGTAGATCACAAATAAGAACATGGCTCACAGCAAAGATCATCACTGTTTAAACATTTTCTTTAAATAAAAAAATATAGCCATGTCTTCAGTAATTTGAACCAAATCTACACACTCAACTTAGTGACTTATGCTAGACAGGCAACTGTGCACATTTACATGATGCCATTGAAAATATGATCATTGTACCCATTGTATTCAAATAGCAGGAACATAAAATGTCAGTAATTAACAAAGTAAACCATTACTCACTGCTCCAGTGATGTCGCTAACATTGCAAAGGTTAGTAATTCCAAGTTCTCCTTCCTATAGGAGAAATACACCATTTTTTAAAATAATCAAAATATTTCCACAAAATTCTTTGATTAAAACAAATTAAAGCATTGGTTTCTTGTAAAACAAATTTTCTTTGGCTGATGTTTCCTCATCTGGAGAAATTTATTGCTGCCACACCAGTAGCTTCTCACTTGAGACTGATTCCAGAGATACCATCAAACAAAAACATTGTCAGAATCAGTTGGTGTTAATCAAATTATCTGAGGTAGGAATTTGGCTCTTACCTCCCCATTCTGGTTCACTGAGTCAATAACAAACGCTTCACAAATAGGTTGGGCTTAAATGACAAAGCCAAGTGGCTTTGACCTCTTGGGAGCAGAAAGACCTTCCTTCAAGCTAAATGCCTTTTGTCTGGCCACCTTTTGAAAGAGTTTTATGCAGCCATATGGTGAACGTGCCTGTTTCTTCACATCATTCAAAGTGTGCAAAACCTATCACTGTCACTGAAGTGAAAATGATTTGAGGATGCATGCAACAACCTTAGAGAAGCTGAAGAGCAGCTCTTAAATTTTTGACCTGAAACCAGGTAAGAGCAGCCTTAATAAAACAATTTTCAAAAATTTTTAGCACACTGGGCACACCGTGACAATAGTGAGAATCAAAGTTGTTACCAAAAAAAAAAAATCGAACACAACAAGTAGACCAGAGGAGAAAAATAAGATTTACAACCCTCAGATTTGAAGATTACATTTTTCTCACCTGAATCAATACATTCAATACATTCACTGAATATGAATGTGATTTTCCTGTCTTTCAAAGCTGAAAGAAAGAGCAACTTATTTCTTATTCTGAGTTAATTTAAACTCAAATCAAAGGATCCCCATTAAAGTTATCATTGCATGATAGGCTTCCACTAGGGAAGGCAATTAACTCACTGGTGCAAGAGTTACAAATAGTTTTAAAGGAACTGTCAGACAAGTGTACAAAATAAAATAGAGCAGGTGATAGTTCGCTGCAGCAGGTTTCCACAGTTAGCACCAGAGCACAAAATGTCCTTTTTACAAAGCAAGGATACAGAGTCTTCTAAAGGACATCAACATTTCAGGCAAATAGAAGCAAGGAGGTAAGTCCTGAAGGTGGAATAATTGTCTAGATTTCAGAGGTTTTGCTTATCTTTGTCTTGCATTCATAGAAGGAAAATAATAAATTCCACACACTAGTCAAAGGAATATTTAGAAAGTATAAGACTAAGGATCTGACCACTAATTTTAATATTTACAGAAATACCCAAAATTTAAACCAGCTAACTTAAATATTAAACTGCAGCTAAGTTCAGGATAGCTGTGTGTGTCACAGGTTCCCAGAAAATTTCTTATGACTTTACAGTTTTCCTTGATTATATAAGAAAAGCCCTGGACTAGACCAAAATGAGTAAGTAAAGTGAACAAATTGAAAGAATAAAAGTTTATCTTCCCCACCCTCCAGGGTCTTTAGCATTTATAGTAATTTCATGCAGTCAGAGTAGTGGGATTTGTTCCTTAGCAGATTCCACAAATTCAAATGTTAAACATTAGTTCTCAAACACTGCTATTAGTAAAACACATTTTTTAGAATAATTTTGAAAACGCTGATATGTAATATGAAGTTCTTATAGTGCTAACAATAATCTGCATTTCAAAAGATTAGGTAGAGGTTTTGAAAACTTACCAGGTTACTTGTACATAAGTTTTGACAATTGCTTGAGAAAGCACAGTACACTGCAGAAATCCAAAGACAGTAAAAAGCAACAAGCCTTTTTAGCGGGAAAACCCACGGGCAAGCGTTCCTCATAACTCAAACAATTTAATCTGTTAATCTGACTCTTCCCTTGACCTGGCCGTACAAATTCCTTCTAGTCTAGGTGACAGAGATGCAACTGTGAAATTTCTGCATGTCGGATGATTAAAATAGTTTTTGAATCCTTGTTTACACTCCACTCCTTCAACAACTTCTCAGCTTCCTGGAGCACTTGTCTTGAACTTACGCAACCTCTATTTCATAGTTTCTTATTAAGCCACTGAAACAAAAGAGCTGACCAGTGAAAGTCAGTGTATCTGCTTACACAAATATCATTCACGTAAAAAGGAAATAAGCGCAATGCTTTTAATGAGCTGCTCTGAGCAACAAGGAAACAGGGAAACAGTGGGAAAAAAATGGCCTAATGTTAATTTTGAGTAGATTAAGCCATTTCTAAGTATTTTTATGTGGATTCAACTAAGAAAATTTGTTGGTGATGATGAATAACTTTGTTAGAACACCATTAGTCATATCAGACATGGCAAAAATCTCAACTGATTCTTTATTTGAATGACTTTTTCCAAATATTCCATTTCCACACCAGAGTACCCCTCAGAACAGACCCCCTGTCTGTCTTCTGATGTAATCTAGACACAAAATAACCAGAGGCAATCTGCTAGGGGGTCTCTTGATGAGGGGACACAATTGTACTAATAAGTTTGTATCCATATCATGGAAGAAAAATGAAGCTGATAGACGATGAAAAAAAAAAAAAATGCAGCTGATTTAAAGAGTGGTGAAGAGTCTTTAACATAAAGTTGGAGACTCACGTTAAAGAGGTCTGTGGAAACTCAAGCTTAAAACAGTTCCAGGTCCTGGTCTGTGGCACATCTGTGCTGTGCCAGCAGAGCTATCTACAGAGTAATTCTGCAGTACAAAATTGATTCAGCTTACACACACACATATAAATATATAAATATATATACATACATGTATAAATATATAAACAAATTCTATGTCCTTTTGTGCATGTGTATTACTCATAATAAATCAAATGTACTAATTTATAAATAATATAGCATTTTGATGATCATTTGAGTCTGGCACATCCCGTTATTACTGATTAGAAAGGGTACCTGTTTTTTCCACCATGCCTTTCCAAGCCCCATTCACTTGCCAAGAAAACATTTCTGCAGTCATGCAATAAAAACAGGCTGAGGACCTGGTTAACACTAACTCATCAACAGCAGAAGTGAATTGATTAGCATTAACTTGATGCTGTATTTCTCTGGCTCAGGCTCTAATACAATCCCCTGTGCTCTTCTCTCCATGCAGTGAAAGAAGTAAATGCACCAAGGCAGGAGGGAAGGGAAAGCCAGGCTGGAAGCAGACAATGAACATTGGAAAGCACATGGCTCAAAGGTGATTCGAGGAAGGAAAGGTTTTAGGAGCAGGTTCCTTCCTTTTCTTCCAGTTGCCCGGGGAAGCATTTGGGGGTTACCTTGTGCATTTTCTCAGTCTTCTCACCACTAGTCAAGGGAACACCCAGATGAGAGTAAGGCTCATCTAGTGTGAAATCTGCTTTCAGCTAAAGGCTTTCAGCTACACAGGTGTGGGGGAATTACTGTCCGATTTGCTTCTCACTTCTCCACTCCAGAAGGATGCTACCCCCACTCCAGCGCATGAGCAAAGCTGCTCAAGAGGGAGTCCCTTAGATCCAGCCAAAATAAGCCAGTTTAGTCTGACTGCTTAAATAGTAGGTCTCTTTTAATCCAGCTCATCTTGGCTGAAGAAGTTTCATCAGAGCTCACATGACCAGCAACACTGAGGAGGAAGCTGGTGACAGGAAGATGGAGGCTGCAATTTCTTCCTGAAGCAAAGAACTCTGGGTTTGGATGGTTAGGACATTTAGGACCCTCAGAATTTGGTCTATAGAACTATTGGGTCTATACTAGTAAATTCACATCCATACCCCAGCACGTGGCATGGGATGACCCATATCCACATTTTAAAAATCACTCATAATAAAAGAGAGGATAGGCACAGCTGAAGTATATATATACAATGACTCTTAGCTTTTGCTACTATGTCCAAACTGTTCCTGGACATTACTTGGGCTAGTGCTGATGTGGATCAAAATCAGACAGAGTTCAACAATTGATCTATGTGGTCACTCAGGATTGAGAATGATGGCTGGCATGGATTTAAATTACTATCTTAGATGTAGTGCAGGTAAAAAAAAAAAAACCAGTCTAAGTTCAAATTTCTTTTAAAAAAATCTTCTAATGGCATTTAAATATTCAGCTTTTTAAAATTCGTTTTGGAGGTTTTTTAGAAACTAATTGATAGGATGTTTAGGGGTTTTTGGGGATGTATAGGGAGAAGCACTGGGAGATGAGAAACACAGAATCATAGAATCATTATAGCTGGAAAAGACTTCCAAGATCACTAAGCCCAACCTTTGTACACCATCATGCCAACTAAACCATAGCACTAAATGCCATGTCCAGGGGTTTCTTGAACTCTTCCAGGGACAGTGACTCCACCAGGTTAAGAACCTGGTGAGGAATGTAATAAAGGTGCATCTTAAAGTCTGACGAAAAGGTCCATAGCACCATAGTAATAACAATAACATAACAATATTTGGCTTTTCAGATAAGGAAATTTGGCTACTATCAAATACACAAAACTAACCCCTTGTAACTGGAAAGCCTGGCTGTTACTGATGAGGATAATTCTTGTCAGTGAGCATTTGCACACTCATATAAGGGTACTGCACAAATGGGCTCTAACCATTACAGTTAATCAAACAGTAATATTAAAGACACTATTCAAATGAACTACTCAAATGATCCAGAATTTTTCTTAAACTTCCAACATTGTTTTCCACTAGGTGTCACTGTAACATCCCATAAACCACAACTTTCAAAGAAAAAAAAGCACTGAGATGTCTCCTTTCTTGTTTACCTTCACTTGAACATATTGGGAAAACAACTACTAACAGTCACTTGAGTCTTTGGATTTTTTAACCTGAATTTCAGGAATTCGACAAGAAGAGAGTACTTATGAGCTTTAAAAGCTGAACTTTAAAAGGAATGTTTGCAATATCTGTACATGACAGAGCATTAAGTGTAATTTTTAAGTACATCCCTTCCATAACACTGCATCCTGACATGGAACTAGGGATCCAAATTTTGTGAGATATTATTAATAAACCTTGTCCTTTATATTATAGATCTCCTTACAGAATAAAATTTCCTTTATCCCAGAGACCAGCACAATGAAGGTGCAGACCAGCACATCTGCAAGGGAGAAGACTGTGAATGAACACAAAAATAGAGAAAACTTCCTCACGACTCCCTACCTGAACAGAAGTAGATATCAGAGCTCTTCACAAACTATGGATTCATCTTTCAAGTTCTTTTGTCTCTTTTAAGAGAAATAGAACTATGGACAGACAAATGATCAGCCCTGATAGCAATAAATAAGGCCTATCATACCTTGAGGAGAAAGAGGTACATTATGACTGCCAGTAAAGCAAGTAACTAACACCTTCTTTATACCCAAAATTATCATGATCCATAAAGGCAAACCTTTCCTCTATGTGAACAGGCACACAACTGTGCATATGTATACATGTATGGTATACTAAAAGCAGACTAAGGATCGAAGACACAGAGCTTTAGTGCTTTGCTGCTCTTGCAGCAGAAGACTAAAATTATTGGCTCAAGGTGGTTTGACAGCCTCCTCTACCATTCACCCCAGTGCACAGACACGGGCTGTTCCACATAAAGCCAGAAAGATCAGCTGGGAAACACCTTGTGGGCTGCCAAAAGGTTGCAGCCCAACACATTAACATAAACTGATGGCAAGTTCAACTTAGTTTAGTAGTACAGGACAAAAGCTCTCAAGTGGTCAGCTCCCAGCTGACCCAGACCTGGAGCCGTGACATCATCCCTGCCCTAGTGGCAGCAACCTCCATCGCAAAGGGAGGCCAAGCAACTCAAGGTAATACCTTCGCCAGCAATCTAATTTTAATTTCCTCCTATATTTGAATCAGGCACCTAAAACCTCATCAAACGAAACAATTGTCTGTGTGCTGCCACTTAAACACATCTGCGCACAGTTTCACAAAACGGCAGCACACAGCAGCAATTGGCAGGGCAACGAAAACTGAACACAGGATGGCTGAGGAGGCAGGCAGGGGGACACTCAAAGACCACAGGTGATTGTGTCTAATCTGGGCTGTTCATGTTCAGTTACACAGCACTAAAAATTCCTTGAAGATAGACCACCGTTCATGAGTCCTATCTTGATGGGAAGGAAAGCTGGGAGAGGTGAGAGAGACTGTCAATCCCTCAGCCAACCTACGGGGCAGAGCGATGAAAAGGAAAATCTCAGCTTTTACTTATCAGTTTCTGCCTCCTTTGTCTTGGAGAGGTCATCTTGAAAAGCTACGCTGATGTGAAGCATTCACTAGTGATGATGGATTTTCACTCTTTTCCAAAGATCATAGATTGTTCTCATTTTCCCTCCAGCAATGGGCCCCCATTAGATTTTGAATTTCTTATTAAAGTAAGTGAACAAGAGCCCTAAGGGCAAAAAGCTTCCCTCCACTGCCCTGGCCTCTCTCCTTCCCCTTTTATTTGTTAGTGCAACTGCTAAGACAGCTGTTTGTCTGGCAATAGCAGCCAGTCGGTCAGGGAGTGCTGTGCACAAACAGAGGGAAGGCCATAAAAGAGAAACCCCCTGGAGTCTGGCTCAAGATTTATATCTGTCTCTGCAGATTAGAGAGGTGGGGTTGGGCAGTGGGGGAGAAACAGACTGTTAAACTGGATCAAATTGGAAAGACAGTCATGCATGAGGTACTTAGCTAAACCAGTCAGGAGACAGGGATTTGCTTCTATTGATCTGCAGTAATGATGACTGGAGAAATGTCTTATTAAAAGATGTACAATGATGGATTTCAGACCAGGCAAATTGGAGCTGTGGAGATTAACAGGAAGAGATGTAAAAGCTAGGCCAGGATAGAAAATATAAAGATTGTTAAAGGGTAACATGAGTCTATAAATGTATTGCTAAAAGATTCAAATCTAAAAGAAAAATAATATATTAGGGCTTATTAAACTATATTTGTGTAATCATCATGCACAACATTAGGAGAGACAGTGAGAATAGAGTGACAATAAAAACCTTGCTGTTAAGTAGGTAAAGCTTGTACTTCTTTTTGTATTGCGTTAAAAAGGATGAGTTGGCAAGGTATTTGCAAAGCTATTTAGTGATTTGTTCAACTGTGTTATCTATTATATATCTCCTGATTATTACTAATGAAATGTGCTGTCTGAAATTTGAAGAAAACTAAATTTCAACATACACAAGTAGCAGGCAGTGCAACAGTGTAAGTGCAAAATGGCCTGATGCAGGATGTCTGAAGAGGATTGCATGAAAAAAGATGTGCAAAGGGTTTTAGAGAGAAACAGAAGGAAAGAAGATTGCAGAGGGAGTGACTTATTGCTCTGAGCATGTAGATCAGTGTATAAGAAGACACAAAATGAGGATTAGGAGAAAAAGACAAAAGGTGCAGAAGCAGTAGTGCAGATTATACAATCTTCGTAAAGATCTTCAGAACAGTCAGATGTTCAGTTTGCATAAACATCTCCCATAAATGTCTCTACCTCTAACACCTCCTGGTTTCCATGGCATTCCCAAATACCTGAACATTTCATCTCCCAGTAGTTCCATAAAAAGAAATTGCTTATCCAGCAATCCAGGAAAGAGCACATCTGCACTGAGTTTCTTACAGACTGAGAAGCAACAGTGCCCACTGTGGAGGCAGGAATTAACAGGGACTGGATTGGACCGTTTCAATCATCAGCTTGGGAAAGTGTGTTGCTGTGCTGCTGTTTGGATGTACTGCTCTCTGACCTTTTGGTAGGTATCTAGAGTTTCAGTCCTTCTCCCCCCAAAATTCCCATCCTCCTCTCCTTGAACTGAGCAGTACCCCTGGGTACAGGCACTAACACTGATCCACAGGAACAAGTAGATTCCTTTCTCCACACAAGCAAGAGCAAATCTCCACATAGTAAGGGGAAAAAAATTAAAGGTGTTTTCTAAAACACAGGCTAGTTGCAAACAGTTGGAGATACATCTGATCCCTTCTTTCCTGAGGGAGAGGGAAACATTCCCTGGAAAGACCATAATTAGCTGGGATCTACCACTGGGATAAATCCTGGGGATGGTAACCCTGCACATAATTTCCACCTGTAATAACAGGTAAAAAGGTAAATGCTGTGGGCAAGACTTTGTCTTGACTCGCTAACATGCACCAACACCAGAGGAGCCCAGTCAACTTCAGGTTTTATCCTCCGAGGGTTTCAAACCCCTCTGGAATACCAACAGCTGCCATGATTTAAGACAAGTCTGTTCCTTGCCCTTCTGGATGCAGGGGAAGGCCTGAGCACAGCTCCGTAGCCCTCAAATTCAGATCAACCTCATGAGGGCCAGCCCTTGCTGAGCTCCTCAACTGTGCACCCACTTCCCTGTTCTGGGGAACCTGGGGCTTGGTCCCATTCCCTAAACACAGGTCCCTGGTGACACCCTCCCTGTTTCAGGGTGCCCCAGATGTTCACCCGGGGCTGGCAGTGTTTAGGCACCACGGCAGGGGCCTCCCAGGGCAGCGCCTATCCCACCCCCAGCCAAGAGCAGGGCAGCCAGGGCCATCATCAGGCACCTTCCTGGGGACAGAGAAGCCAAGGTTGGGGTGTGGGCCCAGGGCTGGAGAGTGGCCCTGATGTTGCATCACTGGGGCAGGGGCTGATGGCTTCAGGGGCTGGCAGGGGGCCCTGGTCCCTGGGTGGATGGGGGCGCTCACTGCAACTGGGCAGAGACAGCCGATCCCAGGGGTGCCGTCAGGTGTCACCCCGGAGCAAGAGAACTCCTACCCTTCTGGACCAGTAGCTGAGAACCAGAGGGATCATCCCAGCATCTCAAAAGGCCACTGAACTGAGTCTGCCAACTCCATTGACTGCAGCAGCAGTCACTTGAGTTTAGATGTATTGATTTTAAATTAATTGCAATGCTTTAAACAGCCTAAGTATTATCTGCCCACAGCCATATGTGCTGACCCTCGAGTGGGCACAAACATGCTGTCAGAATCACAACAAGGTGATGGTTTGGGTATTAAACCAACTTTTTATTTTCCTTTGCTAAGGAAATTTTCTTCCAGCTGAGGGAAATTTCTTTCCTGAGGAAGTTTTCTTCACTGAGAAGTCAGGCAGATGCCCGAGCACGGAGGGGACAGGTACACAGACATCTGCACACTGCCAGTGAGGGTGCACCCCGATGCTGAGAGGATTTATCACATATGAAGGACATCAGCCCTGACATTCCCTGTCACATTCCCAGACCTCAGTTTTCCTGCCCTGCCCTAGCAATGTAGTCACTCCCCCTTGCACCAGCTCCAGTGCTGTTTTGATCCTTTGCTGAGCTAATTCAGTTCCCCAGCACAGTGGAAAGCCATCTACCCTGTTGTCAAGAAAAGGTTCTGCTACCTCAGCAAATTGAATTAGCTCAACACAATATCAGGTGAGCTCCAGGAAGAGGGGAAGTAAGGCAAAGGAAGGAACCTTTTGACCCAGCTGGTTTGAGCCTTCACTAACAGCTGCTATTGTTAACTAAATTTAGGTCTGATACATCATTGTCCCTTAACAGAGGGAAGCCTGGGCAGCGGGGTCTGCTGCTCATGACATGTTTGAATGTGATCTTGCACAACAGAGCAGTGACCTCTCTCTGCATTATGATAATACAAATAGTAAGAGGTGGCCTTTAATTGTGAGTGCATCTGGACTCCTAAAAGATTTGCAGAACAAGGACATGCATAAGCTGTAATGACAAACACTACCTCAATGTAGAGGAGGCTAAGACAGGAGAAACATTAAACAAGGGATGTCATGATACAGGTTCATATGTTTATGCTCCCAAGACTAAAGATATAATTGGTTTATGAAAAGTACACTATTTTCCAGTATTACTTACAAGCACAAACACAAGCACACGTATGCCTTTTCTAAGGCTGAAAGCACTCAGTGGAGCTCAAAGAAGAAAGTGATGCACTAAAAAAAATAAAAACTCTATATCAAAATGGATATAAGAGAATGAATCATTTTAAAACAATAACTAAAACATTGATTTCTGAGAAGATTCTTCTGGCTTGCTTGAGGTTTTTTGTTTGGGTTTCTTTTAAATTATTTTCCAGCCATGTTTGGGATTTCTACTAACTAACAAACCAGAGAAAGACTATTCTCTTAAAATAGGTTAATGTGCCCTTTTGCTCTAATCCACAGAGCAGCTGCAGTAAAGACCATATCCTTCAACATCCCTGGGCATTTGTGTTCTCAGTCCAGTGTACTGGCAGATATCCATCCTAATAGCAATTTAAGTGAAGTTTGAGCAGCTGAAGTGCAGACACATGCTTTCTTCCATTGCTCTGCAAGCTGCAGAAGTTGAGCAGAGTGGAGAGCTATAGATACAGCAATATCTTGAACTATTACAGCATCAGAGTCTAGAAAGCATGTACCCAAAGGAGCACTTGGCCCTGCTGTCAACATAGGCTCCCCCAATAACTTCAAAGTGCTTCAAACTGGGCCCAAGAACTAATCTGAAGAAAAAGACTCTGCCCAAGCAGGACTACGAAGCAGTAGTATTTCATTTAGTGGAGTTTCCACATGCACAAATGTCGGAGTTTGGGATACTTTTTCTTTTTTTCTTTTT
>VYZT01052845.1:14022-28485 GCA_013400735.1 Pomatostomus ruficeps
GGGAGAGAGGCTGCTGGAGCTCCAGGAAGAATCTTACTCCACTCTGGGCTTCTGTCTTCAGCTGCGTGCTTCTACCAACTCTCCACCATCTGCTCCAGTGTCTCGAGGGAAGGAAATTCGGGATCCCCAAGCCCCCCTTTCCCCTCTCAGGGGAGTCATTGCGCCCTCCCTGCACTCCGGGAGCGCCAGTGCCCCTGCCGGCTGTGACTGTGACTGCACCAAAAGGGGAATTGCCAACAGAGAGGGAAGAGACTGTCCGTGGGTTTGTCTTCCCCTACTTCTTGTGGTTACCATTGTTGTTTTGTCTGTCCCATCACATATATAAATATATTAGTAAAGGACTGTTATTCCTCTTTTCTCATACCATTGCCTGAAAGCCCCTTAATTTCAAAATTATACCAATTCAGAGGGAAGGGTGTTACATTTTCCTATTCTAAAGGAGGCTTCTGCCTTCTTTATCAAATACCTGTCTTTGAAACCAAGACAAAAAAGAGTGCCCAGGTAGATGTACTTCAGTGTCTGTACACCAGTCTGAATAGTTCACTGCATTTTCGCACAAGTTTTTCAGATAAATATAATACATATGAGAAATTGTCTTCATGTGTATTTTGTAAGAGTAGTAAAACAAAATAGCTATAGATATTTCCTTTATGTAGCAAGAAGTTAGCCTTCACTTGGTAGAACAGCTGTCTGCAAACATTATCATTATTTTCTGATTGTGTTATCTCTGTCATGCTGGTTTTGTTTCCTTTGCTTCAGTGTTTGCTATTTTATTGCATTAACGTAATTTCACAAATCAAAGCAACAACAACAACAACAACAAAAAATGCCTGGGACAGTAACATAGAACAAGGAACATCAAGAAAAAATAGTGGGTATAATATGCAAGGAAGTAAGTGAAGGTTCATGGGCCACCAAATCTAGGCTGCAACCAGCAGAAGCCAATCTGAAATTACCTACAGGTGCTCCAGAGTGGTTTGTAGCTGAGAAGAGGCTGAAGAGCAGCTGGTTTTCCTGCTCCTGCTTGTTTAGAGGATAGGATTTGCCTCTCTAGATCCTTAGTAATAGGAACATATTGGTGGGAGTATGGGAGAGGAATCAGATAATGCCATGAGAATGAATCAAAATCCATTGGATCGTTCTCTTTTCCAAGTAAAAGCTACAAAGTCAGCTAGAAAACAGCTCCACATGCTAATGTGCATCCTGATGATTGATTAATATACCATGCTCATCTTCATTGGAAAAGTAAGTCAAATACCTATAAATGCCTAGATGGTACAGTATTCAAATGTAGACAGCAGAAGTCTGAGCCTCAAAGATTATGGTAACCCCTGAAGAGGTGCTGAGTCCTCATGAATCCCTCAGGAGCAGGGTGCTGCTTAAGAAAGTCAGAAGCTGCAGAGACTCAGGTTTTCTCGAGAGAGAAGAAGTAACTGCAGAACTAGAGCAGGTAATTATTACCACCAGGGTTAGTTTGGGCCTGGTTGGAACAGGTGACAACACAGTCTTAGCTGTGGCTGACCACACCAACACTGTGCTCATCATTTGGCATCCTGGGTGTGCATCCTGCATCCCTTTGTGCCAAACTAACCCAATCCATCCCAAGACATCTCTCTGAAGCTGCCTGTTTCTCTGGGCACGTGAGGAACTGTGGCTGGGTGGTGGGGGTTGTTACAGGGACTTTGACCACAAACAGGCGGTCTCTACCATGGTTGGTCATGCCAGATGAAGGTTTTCTTGTTCCCAGATGCTCAATGCTGTTCATCCACTGGAGAATGAAGCCATGAAGGGTTCACGCACACTTTTTAAGCTATTGTGGACAAATGTGTATGAAATAGGTAGCACTTAGTGTGGGAATTCAACATGCCTAGGCAGCAGGAGGTGGAAACCAAGGTTAGGCAGCAGAGCTGCTCACACGGTGAATGCATGGCCCTGCCCATAACACCTCTCACCTGTGCAGGTGAACAGCCCACAGGAGGTGAATGCCTGGGCTGAACCCACGTGGACAATCCGCCTAACTCTGGTGCCCCCCTGCATCAAAACCATCATCATGCTCAAGGGAAGGAGGGTGTTGTGGTTTTAGTATTGGGGAGGGGGTCATAAAGATGGCTCCTGTGAGAAGCTTCTGGAATTCTTCACCATTTCCAGCAGAGGCAATCTCTGATGGCTCTGAAGATGATGGACATGTCACTGGCCATGTTTGGGCCAATTAGAAAGGTTGGTTACGCCTCTGTGATGACATATTTAAGGAAAAATCAAAACAAAGTGTGCACGCAGCTGCTTTTAGTTAAGAGAAGGAGGAGGATGTGAGAACATGTGAGGGAAAACAACATGGAGACACCAAGGTCAGTGGAGAAGGAGGGGGAGGAGGTGCTCCAGGCTCTGGAGTTGAGATTTCCTCTGCTGGCCGTGGTGAGCCCATGGTGAGGTGGGGTGTCCCCTCTGCAGCCCATGGGATCCACAGAGGATGCAGAGAGATCCACCTGCAGTCCGTGGGTGAGGTGCCAACATTGGAGCGGGGAGATGTCAGAAGCCACAGCAGCCGTGGATGCCAGGAGAAGCCGCAGCAGTTGCAGCCCAATGAGAGACAGAGACTGAGAGAAAAGTCTCGCAGTTTGTGAAGGAGGTGACCACGCTGAAGCGGGTGGATGTTGGAGGAAACTGCAGTTCAGGTGGGAGACTTGGTTGGAGTGAGAGGGGCCCCCTGCTTCCATGCTGGAGCAGTTTGTCCTTGGAAGACTGCACCTCGTGGACGAGTAAAAACCCATGCCATAGAAGTTCACAGAGAACTGTCTCTCGTGGGAGGGACCCCATGACAAAAGCAGAGCCAAAAAACTCCTCTCCCTAAGCAGGGGAAGAAGGTCCTGGAAATGGACTGACCTGAAAAAAACAAAACCCCATGCCCTGCCCCCCTCGCACTGTTGGTGGGAGGAAGGGAGGGGTGGGGAGGGAAAAAGAATGGTGTCTTTTAAAGGTTTCCTTTTATTTCTCATATCCTCCTTCTAATTCTGGTAGTAATAAATTTCACTTTGCAACTTAAGTTGAGCCTGCTTTTGTCCTTGGAGCATTTTCTCCCAGTTCCTTATCTCAACTCATGGACCTTTGGGTTAATTCCCTGGGTGTTTATTTCCCCCCTCTCCTTCCCTCCTCTGCCCAGCTGCAGCAGGGGAGGGAACGAGTGAGCGGCTGCCTGGCACTTAGCCAGGGTCAAAACCATGACTAAGGGCAAAGAATATCGGGTTTTGGTGGACAAATGCCATGCTAGATATAGAGCAAAAAATTAAAATACAGGCTCAATTTAAGCCTTGGAGGCAGACCTAGCATGGGCTCAACTACATATATCACATTTGGAAAAAGGTCTTTAGGACCATTTATGAATCCCAGGGCAAGAAAAAAGACCAGTATGCATATCTGACATAACTAAGAATACAGGATATTTAATGAAAAGAAGTAGACAGAGCTTGCTTTGGGAAGGAATATCTGAGAAAAGATACTGTCCACAAAAACCTAACTTTAGGGGATAATAAATCTCAATTATTGATCTTTTATTATCTTATGAGGAAGGAATGTTCAAAACTGATTCGAGTGTTCACCAACATGCTATATGTACTTTCTGTTGTGCAGTTACCTTTGACAAGGAACCTAAAGCAGGCTCTAATTCTTTGTATTTAATAAACAGGAACAATAGTACATTAAAATTAATGTAATTAAAGTAATTAAAAGATGAGAAAATATTCACTCAAGCCCACTTATTTTTTTAATCATTTGCAAAAAGACAAAAAGATTTTTACAAAGACAGATTACATTTGATCAGGCTTTTAAGTTTAATGAATAGCCTGGCTTTGAAAGCAATTCACAGTGAATCCTTAAACTATATATACAGTTGTAATCCACAGCTGTGACAGTTATAAATTACAAGAATTTGACCTTGTGATTCATTGGTGTAGTGGCCCAATGCTATGTAGAAAAGTTGCACAAGAAGCTTTTCCTCCATACATAATGATTATTGCAGATTTATAAGCTATGCTGCTTCTATGCATAACTGGCTTAGTTCTGTGTAGATTTCTGTAGGGCCTGAACAGAGCACAGGGAGGGGGGAGGGAGCACAGTCCCACACATCATAATTGCTAAATTAATAAGCATGCTTCCCATACTTCTCCCTTGAAACAAATGAACTGAAGAGAAAGAAGGTCTTTTAATTCAACTCCTGAGACTTTCAGCTTGAGTTCATATCATACCCTGCAAGAAAACTCCAACATGTCATGAACATTTGAAATTAGGAAGATGAGCTAGATCTGGAGTAAACTGGATAATTTCTTTTAAATCAAGCAGTCACTCAGCTCATACCTGTATTTGCTTTCAGCTCTCTTACTTACACAGCCAGGGATACCATGATCAATAAACCAGCACATAAACTACCCTCGCCAGTGTACATAAATGCCACACTGTCTATATTAGAAATGGTCAAGCCCTGCTTACTTGTATTCATCTTCCATTACTCCACACCTTTTGGGAAAGAACATAAGTAGATCAATTGCTAACTTTATTTAAAAGACATGTGATTCAAACATAATTGGTTATTCCTGGAAGTGACCACTGGATTGCTTCATATTTTGCACAAGTAATTTCTTAGCTCCTACTTGGATGCAACCTGATAAACATGAGTAAATTATTAAGACTACTTGTTTCCCATGGAAAAAAAATGCAGACTGTGCATATTCAACTATGAACTCCCTCTTGAAAATCCCAAACATGCTACAGTTAAAAATTACATACCACCTATGTATTAATGGACAAAATTTGATATTTTTTTTAAAGTATGAAGACAAATACCTTACAGAAACACAAAAACTCTTTAAAACACCTATAAAAAACACTGAGAGCTTTGTCACTGACAATGATCAAGGGTGCTGCCAACTAGTAAGTTATAAAATAGTAGGCTCTGTTTTGACAAAGAGCATCATGAATCTCTAGGTCACAATATTTTTCAAGGCAACCCAAAACAATATGTTTAATTGAAAAGGAACATTCTGCCCCATATTTCTTGACAGCAGTAAACCATGTTTTGTTGATTGTCTTCAAAATCTAGATGATTAGCAACTTTATTTCTTTTCCTTGAAAGTATGAAAAATTATGACCTAAGACTACCAAGCAGCTGTGAGAAACTGCAAAATATGTGGCAGTGGAACAAATGATTGTCTTCAACTTGATCTCATAATTACATCATAATAGGTGCCATGATTGGATAGGTTACAGCAATTAAAGTGATGAAAAGTGCACATTCATCCCCTATATGACTCTCATTAGAGTTACACCCAACTGCTGCTGTTGCAGTGAATGAGGCTACCTATCTCTTAGCATCCAATTATCCTATAGACATTCCCTACCAGGGCTGGGAAGAGCCCTGCTATCACCCCCGCTGCTGAAAAGACAAAAGTCTTGAAGCCTGCTGCAGTTTAGTTTTCTCTCCCAGAATTTATTGCCTGTAATTTCTTCTTCCATGTCCTTAAGGTCTAAGAATATTTATGGTCTCTCCCCCTTGGGGATTTTTGCTACCAGTGTAATTGCATAATGACACTTTATGGCTCCATCTCATCCATATGGGTGCGGACAGTGACCAATGCTAGTGCAAGTTAAACTGAGTCTTCTGTCAGAAGATTTTTTTTTCTGATTCTTGCCTCATGTTTGCCTTAAAGTGCGAAGGAAGCACTCAGTAATGATATCCCCTTAGCTACTTGCTCAGAACTACTTGAAAAGTGGCGATGTTATTTTACTGACTTCTTCCCTCCCGGGCATTTTCACACCTGGAGAGGGATGCTTACATTAAGCAAGGAGGGAAGCTGCTAAAATGAACTTCAGCAGAACCCAGGCTGGCTCTGAGAAGGAGAGCACAGTCCCACAGCCCACTACAAATGGGTAAGGCCTTCTTTGCCACAGTAGTTAGATGAATATCTAGAGGAGTCCTGGAGCTCAGTCCATCTCCTGCTGGTTTAACGGTATGCAGACCTTAGTGGAGGGTGATGTTATACAGGCTGAAATGTCTTTGCTGCTCCATGGGCAAGGCCTTAGATTCCAATGATAAAAACAAAGCATAGAGCACTGTGTCCATAAAATACTCTGCATACACAGAATAATTCATATATTTCTCAAGAAATTTACTAAACTTCCTAAGCCATGCCACAGCCTTGTGGCAGCACTGACGTTGCTGTAATCTAATCATTTTTAACAGAGAGGACTCCTCACATAGCGTATTCAAAGATTGCATCTAGACACACCCCAGGCTTTTACTTTATATGTCTTATTTTCTGAATTTTTTATATAACCACCACACATACTTCTGGCAGAACACAGTCCCTGGATACACAGAGATCAGCAACCAGAGCATTTTGTTCTCAGCTTTATCCTGTAAATCCACTATACCATTTGCTTTTGCCCCAGTGAAAATGCAAAGCCTGGCCTATGTATAAAGACTGCTAAAAGGCCTCTCAATCTGCAAGCTATCCTTCTGCTAATGAAGAGATTAACATACCTCTCAATGTCTAGAATTGTTCTTACGTTTTGTAATTTGTAACCTCGGGTCCTCTCCACCTCATTGTGTTTTCAATTCCACCCCCTTCTTCTATGCAAAGAAAAAGCTTTCCACTTACCAAGAACAGGAACTTTCCTGTTAGCTGCACAAAAGCAAGTCTACTCCATTGAGATGAAACTTAAACCTCTTTGTATAAATTAAGTTTTTGGTTTCTATTTTTTTTTCCCTAGAACCTATACAGAACAAGATGCTTTTGAAAGGGAAAATGTATACAGTGTCAAGCTTGCAAGATAAGCCTAGGTGAACTCTGTCGTGTGTTTTTTTCCTTCCTCCCTTGCCCCTTGCCCCAGACAAGTTACCAGTTTAACATCACACAAGGAACACAAGGAGTCATCAGATGATTTAAGTCTGCTTAGAAGCAGGTCTTTCTGTGTGTGTTATATACACTTATGCAGCAGTATATAAAAAGTATAGGTCAAGAAAGCAAATCCATGAAGGTAGAGACTGTACAAGTCTACAAATGAAACCTGGGTATGTCCCCATGCGGACCATCCACCTTCTAAAGTGTTTTGAGCTGATTTTGTCCTGAGATCCTCTCTCTGTTCATCCTGAGGTCGAAGATCTGTGGAGTAAAAACTCAATTTCTCATTTGCAAGTGGCCGCACAGAAAGGTCCATACAATGAATGAGGAGACACATCTAGTTGTGGGTGACTCAGTTAATACCATTGGCAACAAACACACAAAATACTCCTAACTCATACCCTTGAAAAACTACCTGCAAAGGAAAGGCACATGCTCATTGTTATGAATGAATACGTGAAATTCGTGCTCAAATATGTAATATCAGAATATGTATTAAAGTTAAGCTATAACCAATTTTTAAAACAAGCATAACTTGCCCCTGGAAAGTTGCAGCCTCACCCGGGAGCCAATTTTGCATCACAAAACAGAGCTACGAAGAGTGGCAGCTCATCAAGAAAACATTGAGCTGACTCCTGCGATCTACATTTTTGAAGAGAACTTCACGGCAGAGTTGATTGACGATCTCCGAGAATCCCTTCCCAGCTTGAGTGTTAGTGGTCGAATCAAGACCCAAGATAAGGAACATCACGAGTCATCAGACAACATCCCCCGGTGATGAGAAATTAATCAAAGACAGGATACGTTTTGTCCACCTCAGTTCCATGAATAGCACCCTTCCTGAATATGTTGGGTGGCAAAAACAATACCCAAGATCCGGACTTTATGGGCAAAAACTGTATAAAAGTGGACTGTTAGAAGCAACCCTGGTGAACGGAGGGAGGTCTGATGCAATAGAGGTCAGACCTGTGTTCACCCAGTACCAACCCCGGGCTTGGTACTGTTTCCTTTTCGATCGTGGCATTGCGTGTTCAAGTCCTCGGACATAAAATAAATTTTACACTTGTTTTAATTTGAATTGGGCTTCTTTATTTATGACACTCATGCTAAAAAGTAGCTATGTGTTTGGGTGAATCAGGGCTCTTCCAAATTAAGTCAGTGTTAGTGACCAAAATCAGCTGCATTAAGCTGACAGAAGTGGTTTGGCAGGGAGTTTTCCTTGTTGTGAAGCCCCTACTGTGTGACAACTTACTAGTCAGGCTCAATGTACACCTTCTTTCTGAACTAATCTTTTGCCTTAACTCAAAGCACTCGCCTTTAAAACTATACTTATTTAAAAGCTGCTTTTAACTCTCTTCCTTACAAAGGAAAGTTTGGAAAAGTACACATGAACCAGTGTAGCAGTGTGACAAGGGTTACACAAGTCCTCCTCATGAATAACAATTTTGAGAGCTATAAACTACTTCATTCATCTTAATGATTATTTATCTAATCTTGGAAGCTGACAGTAAGTTCTTTGCCTATAGCATACTGAAAACTGACAGAGAGAGGGCATAGTAATGAGAATTTAATAGCAAAATAAATAATACAGAAGCTACTTCACTGATTGCATTATTATTACTATTATTATTATCATCCTCATGAAGTCAATAGGAAAGCTGTGCTCCCAACACCTGCGGGAAGAGCAGGGTTTCCCCCTAAGCACTACAAATTTGCAACAGGAAACACGTGGCCTTGGACAAGAGACCAGCTCCGGCTGAGCCCAGGGTGGTGAGAGGGTTGAAAAAGCAGCTTGCATGCCCTTCCCTCCACCAGTGCTCTCCTGTACCAGCCATGAATGGAAAACAAACACCACTCCCAGACATTTTACAGCCCCAGTCTCAAGGGCATGACTTATCATTTCACTACAAATTATTGAAATAAAAATAACTGTGAATGGAATCATTATCTCTCTATCCCAGAGGGTACTGCCAAGCCTCCAGTGCCCAGGAGATGAAGAAAGCCTCCTTTCATGGTATGTGCCAGCCTACCTTCCCTCTCATTTTGAGCCTCCTAGAGATGCATGGCAGACAAAAACTGTTTTGGGCTTTCAAGGCCTCTAACTTGCCTCTACCAATTACCAGCCACCCAAGTTCTGAGGAGAGCTCAGCACTAGTGGCATCATCTGCAAGCTCCATGGAAAAGTGTGTTGTGCATTAAATTGCCCAAGATCTCTAAAGCCAGTTTATCACATCACTACTTCCCCAAGGTTAGTTGGGATTGACCTGCAGGACTGTTTTGTCAGTATTTATGACAACCCTTAACAAATACAACTAGAACCTGGCACTATTACTAGAGAACATATTCTAGATCTCAGTTGATGGAATATAAATCAGTATAATTCCCAGTATCCACCCTTGTACAACTGACTGATTTTGATTGCCTGTTGAGACTAATACAAAACAATGCACTCAAATGTTGTTATATTGTTTTTCAACAACTACCCCTCTCTCAAAGATGATATATGTTTTGCGATATATATGTTGTCCTATAAATTTCTCTCCCTCATGTTTCTATTTATGCTGAGTGCCATTTGTAGGTTTTGAACCAGGATTTGGTATTGGAAAAACTATTTTCTGTGACCACAATAATTTCACGAGTTCTTTGAGGTTTTTAAATCCAGTCTTGAGGCTGTTGCAGAGGTTGACTTTCTGGCCCCTTTTTCTCCATAATCACCCTCATTTTTATGGGTTTGTTTCTGACAATCTGTGAGACAGTACAAGAACAGGCCACTTTTATTCACACGGACACACCCCTCTTTAAAAGTCTCTCAGCCTTCAGAGTGTTGAAGAGAGTGACCCATCCCAATCTTCTTCAGCCAGAAGGATGTTGGCATTTGTTGGCAAAATCCACTGAGGATTAGTCTGACCGCTCAACTGCTGCACTAACAAACATTCTCTCTGCCTTACACCATATCTAACATTTTAGTCTAGATTTCAAGCTCTCCTTTGGAAAGAAGGGTAAGTCTCAAATACTAACAACGTGTGTTAAATACATATACCAAGAATATAATGTACTGCGTACGTGGCAAAAAATATGCCTGGTCACATATGGTGTCTGAAAAGTTAAAAAACAGACATTAACACTTACAAAACAAGAGCTCAATTAGAATAAAGGTTTACTAAACTTGACTTTTTCTAACATAATATAAAATCTAACAATGTTGTTTCTGACATACAGGTTAATTCTGTACTTCATTTCAGCATAGCAACACAGTGTTCCCAACCTGCCAGCAGTGTGAATCCACCTGCCTCACAGCAACCCATCCCTGAAAAGACTGTAGAGAGTCAGACAGGTCATCTTCCATTCTCCAGCGTACTTTTAAAAGGCAAACCACTGGGGCCTGCTTAACACGCGGGTCTCCTGCGGCTGCTGGCACTGTTTCCCCACTGTGCATCTGCCACCCTCCCTGTGTCACAGGTCTTCTTCAGAGCCGAACAGTCATGCTCCCACCCAGACAGAGAGATGCCCACAGCATACTTTAGAAATTTAATTCAGCCCATTACTGTAACCCACAAAAGCTGGCACAGGTTAACCATGTGGTTTGCAACCCTGAGTGGAGATATCCGCTCAGGAGCGGGCTACAGGACCGAGAAGCCCGATCGCGACCCCAGCTGTGCTGAAGGAGCCGGACGCTCCCGCTTGCCCCGTCCGGCTCCGCTGCCCGCCGGCCCCACTCGTGTCCGCCCCCACTCGTGTCCGCCCCCGCGCAGACACCCTGTGGCATCCCCGCGCCCCTTCCCTCTGTGGCAGCGGGAGCGACGCCTGGGAATTAGCCTGCGATCGGCAAAATAATCCTGTTTCCTCAAACACATAGACGTATATGTGAGTGTGCGTGTATTTATATGTGGGCATGTACACGGCTTGCCAACTTCGGGGGCTCGCAGGCGATGCTGCGGCTGCATGGGTTTGGGGAAACCCCTCGACCCCGGTGCAGCACCCTAGAGCGGCGGTGGGCGGGAGATGCAGCACTCGGGGAGGGGAGGGCGCGGCGGGGCCGCGTGGGCCCCTCGGTCCACGGCGGGAGGAGGAGATACCCCGAGCGGCAGCCCAATGGGAATAGTGGCGCTTCCCCTTCTCCCGTTTCCTCTCTCCACCCCCAGCCCCAGGCCGGGGAGGCGGGAGGCAGCAGCGCTGCAGCTCGGCCACCGGCGGAGCACGGGGCCAGCGGCAGCCCCGCACGGCCCCTTCTCCGCCTCCGCAGAAACACCTGCGGGGGGTGAAGGATGCCGGGAGGTGGTCGCCCCCCTCCGCGGGAGCGCGGGCTGGCTCCGGAGCCGCCCCAACGAGAAGGAGGAGTAGGAAGAGGAGAGGAAGAGAAAGGAGCAGGAGGGAAGGGGGGAAGTTGTGCCTTGCCCGCCCCGCCGAGAGCCGAAGCCATGGGCCCCGCCGGGGGGGCGCGGGCCGCCCCCTCGCTGCTGCTCTCGCTGCTGCTCGGAGCCTCGGCCCCGCTGTGGCTGCGGGCGGAGACGTTGGGTGAGTCCGGGGAGGGCAGGGTCGGCGGGCACGGCCCCGGGTGCTCCCCGCGCTGGGGGCGAGCGGAGGGTGCTGCGGGCTGTCCCCGCCGTGCTGGCCGCGCTGCTCTGCGGGAGCGTAGCCTGGGCTGCTCTCAGGGCTGTATATAGCTGACCTGGTTAATCCTCGCCGGGTTTATCCCTGTGTCTGAGTAGCTGCGAGATTAAAGTGGTAACCAGCCTTACGGTAAATGTATACTACGACTTTCTTGATCTTTGTTAATGAGGACTTTTTTTTTTTTTTTTTAATAACTCCGATAAGCGGCGAAAAAGTCTCCGGCAAGTTGTGTGCAGGAGGCAGGGAGAGGCCACCTAGGCGCCCGGCTGCGGCCGCGCCTCGTCAGCCCCGGCGGGAGCCCCGGGCGCGGCGGGCGGCGCTCGGTCACCGGCAGCTCCGCGTCTGCTCCGGCTGGGGCTGAGGCCGGCAGCCCCTGTCCCACGCTCTGCTCTCCCACTGCCTCGGTGAGAAAGTGAAATGCCCATACTCGTGCCGGGACAAAGTTTCGTAGGAGGAATCTCGAGGAGATGTTACGAGCCTTTTTGTGATAGTGCAGTTTGTTGCAATTAGGGAGAGGGTACTGTTTTCTTTATACCCTGTGTTTTTAAGCTTCCTGTGTAAATTAGCAGTACAGCTGACATCTCCGACCGCGGAGTTGCAACCTCTTGGCTGTTGGATTGCATGGCCTGATGCATCCGTCTTAGAAGACTTCACTGGCAGCTACCGATAAAATAATTAATACTGGAAACTAGGCATCATCATGAGCTTGACAATGCATTCAGATAACATAGAAGTCCCGTATTAATGTTCCGACTTGGCTGCAAATTACAGAACCCAGTGCTGTACGTTAGCATTGTATACAGGCACAGGCAGAAAGTACTTCGGCTGATTTATGCCTGTTCTTCCCATAACCTCCTATTAGCAGAGATTTCTGATACGCATCTCCACAAAAGGGAGAAGTCGGTATGAGTCGTGTTGCCACTTGCCAGCTTCATGGTGGCTTTGCTATTCTGTCCTGAGTTTGCTGGGATTCCAGTTTGATATGTTCCAGGAAATATATGTAGCAAAGAAAAAAAATTCCCTTAATCCCCTTTTTTCATCAATGTTTTGAGGGGGGGTTTTTTGTTTGTTTTCTGTTTTACCAATGCTTGTCCCTCACTCAGTGACATCAGGGCGAAGAAAGTCATTTGGGGAGCAAGGAGTAATACTAAGTCTGCTGGGATTTCAGGGGGTTTTGGTGCATACAGTAACACAGTAGAAAGTAAGTGTCCCTTCTTGTCTGCATTCCCAAATTAATTGGTAAAAGCACTTTTGTTGTATTCATGTTAAAAATGTTTTTACTATCAAATCAACAGGATGGAAACACAAATGGACCAAACTCAAATTTACAAGATAATCTGTCCACTGTCTAGAAAGCAGAAAAGATGTTGATTCCCCTCCCCCCACTTCCCCTCCCCCCACTTTCATTTCTCCACAGGGGAAATCCTTCTGTGTTTGTTTATTAATATTTCCCTATAAATTAGGGGCTAAGTGTTCCAAAGTCACACCAGTGGAGAAAGGAGATAAGTTTAAGTGGATACAAACTTCCTGTTACACAAGCTTCTTGACTTGATTTAAAAGTTGTAATAGAGCAGGAGAAGTGCCAGAGTGAATCAGGCTCGAGTTTCAGATAATTCTGTATCTCGTCACCACTGGTGTTTCCCACCAGCTGGTTCAAAGAAAGATGCACTGGTTTAAGTATATTGGTTTAAAAATATCCATTTTAAAGAATGAAGCGTTATATTTTTCTGATTCCTCATGAGCTGACTGGACAACATGCAGCCTTTTCCTTCCTCTTAACTTTTTCTTGAGGGGTGCTCCAGAACAAGGATAAAGTGGCTGTTATAACTCCTATTCTTTTACTTCAGTTTCAAATCAAGGGAAGACCCCTTTTATCACTGTGGCTTGGTTATTTCAGAGAATGGCTCATATCTGAGTGTGATTGTGTAGAGTCCAGGTGTCAGCACTCTTTCTGTTCTTGAAAATATATTAAATGTGTGTGTCATCTGAGGAATCTATGAACGTGGAATTTTGTCATCCATAAAATGATAATAATAAAGGCAGAGCATTAAGGGAAACTATTTTAATTAAAAAATATTTATAGGCTTAGTAGGTCTCACCTGGGAGCAAATACTACATCTGTGACTGTCCATGAGTAATACACAGATTTGGGATTTATAATAAAAGGTGGTTCTTTTCTCTTTTTGTTTTGCTGTACACTGACCTTCTCTTGGGGTTTCAGTTGCCAGTTCTTTGCTGACAGCTACAAAATATACCTTGTTCCCTGTCTGCCAACTTCACACAGCCATCCCATATCCTGGTATCTCTTCTAAAAATCTCCTCCAGAGTTAGAACCAAGGCAGAAAGGAGGCAAATCTGAACACATTATCTTTGCCTTTCACCATTCCCTGTTTTTTCTTCTGGTGATGTTGAGCAAGACCTTGAAGGATATAATTGTAAGCAGCAGAAATCGGAGTTGCATCTGACTCTTTCAGAGTTTTGACTCATTTTCTATTGCATTTCTGGCCACTAGGACTTAAAAATGACCCAAAGGTTGTTTGTTTGTTTGTAGGAAGGCGTAAGAGGAATGGGGATTTTAATCTATTAAGTACAAGATTTAAGCCACTGCTCTTGCTGTACCTCATTTATTTTCACTTCAAATAAAGCACAGCTATGAAACTAGTTCATGTGGGATTTGCAGATCAGCATCCAGGAGTGAGCTTTGCTTGCGGTATTCCTGAATCTGTTGACAGTTGCACCCAGTGCCCAGTTGGAAGAATCGATGGGGAGTAGACTTTTATGTGTTTTGAGGAAAGGTGGTTATTCAGTGCGACAACAGTATATCTGGTAATTATGAGAGATTATGCCTGTTCTCAGGGACTTGCACAAAACCCTCACTGAAGAATACTGGTGTGATCATGCTAATCCACTTTGTATGTCCATTTCCAGCAGTTTGAAATGCAGATTGAGATGAATCTTTCTT
>VYZT01052845.1:28526-74159 GCA_013400735.1 Pomatostomus ruficeps
CCCCCCCCTTCAGTTTCTGATTATAAGTGATTGGTAAATTTTCAGTTTGTTTGTGTTTTGTCTTTATGTCTGTTTCCTTCCTTGGCTCCCTCTCTTTTGCCTTGGGAATGCTGACTAGAATTGCTAAAGAGGGAGGCAACAGTTTTCCAGTTGCAGTTCATAAGCGATGCATGTACTCACCACAAGAAAACTGCAATGTTTTCAGTCACACAGACTTTGCTATAAATAGCTCTAAGCTCTTCCTAAGTACTTCTCTTTAGGTTATCAGGGGATGTATTTCAAACAAAATCAAAGACAGGGAGGCCAGCAGGAGTTTCGCTGGCAATGCAGGGAGAAAAAGATGCTTTGGGAAAGTTGTCACCAGCATAGCTGTTGAATCATATTTCATGAAAATTATTTGTGGTTGATTTGCATATGCAAAATTACATTTATTTATATTTATCAAAACTGTGTCACCATTAGTCCACCTGAGCTATGTGGCTAGCACAGTAAAAATGAGTTTGAAAAAATACCAACTTTGAGGACGGTCATGCTACTGTATAGAGATGCCTAAGGTACCTTTTCAGTACCTACTGTATAGAGATGTCTTAGGTACCAGGAGTAGTAGTTTTGAAAGCCCATCTGAGCTCTCCCACCATGCCAAGAAGTGTGGTCCTGTGTGGTGGCAGACCCTGAAGTCCTCAGTGCTACATCACTGTAGTTTGGGGCTGGCTGTATCAGATCAGATGCTCTCCTGTGGCATGTACTCATCAACATATGGGTTTGCACCATCTGCTAAGAATAAAACAAGCCAGACAAAATCAAAATAAAATCCTTCTGACTGGATTCAGTGGAATGGTGTTGGATCCCAACTAACTGCAATAAAAAATATTAATAGCAATGCATAAGAATGAGCACACAACTTCCCCAAAAGGTTTAATTAGTGTTACAACTGGGAGTGGGAAACTTCAAACTGGGACAAGCTAATAGTGATGTTTAAATAAAAAAGGATAGTGGTTTGACTAGTTTTAAGAGTATACAGATACTTTAATTTTTGCGTTCAAAAGAAATTACAAACTATCTAATTAAACTGATTTTTGTCTGTGAAATTGTGTGAGTGCTAAAGCCACATTTTTGAGGTTGGCTGTATGCTTGTACATAGAGAGAGGCTGCCAGTAGTTTTGGTTAGGATTGTTGATGCTATATAATTAAGCTTGGGAGCTGAGTGTTTTGAGGAGAGGAAGCATTTTGGTCTTTCATTGCCTCTCTCCTTGCCTTTTCTTTTGACAGAGCCAGGACTTGCCTCTCAGGAGTTTCCTTCCAAGACATGAAGGCTTAGTTTGTTGGTGGTGATGGTACTTTCTCATCCTTACTGAGTAAGATTTCCAGTCCCTCATTATTTCCGTTCCCCTGATGGGTTGGGATTGCTGTCTGGTGGCAGCTCCCTTCTGTTCCCCCACATAGGCACAGAGAAGGATGAGTGCACCCATGCTGTGCGGTAGTTGCCCATCTCCAAAGAGCTTCAGTAAAGGTGTTTTCAAGAACCATGACAAGGGACAGGAGAATAAATGGGGAAAGCAGAGCAGGGCAAGTCTAGAAATCCAGTCCCCAGGCCTCCTACAGGATAAGAGTGTTCATTTTTATATTTAGTATCATGTATTTCAGCCCAAGCCGCTTATGTAATTACGTTAGTGTTCGTCAGGCATTTAGTTAAGCTCTAAAACATTGTTTCTTCCCTCATTTGCTGCAGAAACCTCATGTCCATCATAATTTTATTCCATGATGTTCAAGTTTCTGGCATTTCCACCACAAATTGTTCAACAGTATTGGATTTCAGTCTAATGCTTTGACATTAAAGTTGAAGTCATGTTGATGTCATCTTCCAGATGTTCATGTCTACTGAATAAAAATTTTGTTTGTTTGTTTTATTTCAAATTACAAAAACACATGGGCAATTCTGGATGTGGTCCCTCATGCTATACAAAGGCATGTGTGTGTCCTGTCCGAAATCAAACAAAACTTTTTTCATGGAGTAGCAGCAGAGACTTCAAAAAGCTGGAAACATAGGTGGATTTCTTCACCCACCCAAACAGAATGGCTTTGTTACGTGCCTGAGCCTTGTTGTTGCAGCTGCAGTAACTGTGCAGAAGGGCGATGTGTGGCTTCTGCCTGATACTATTTGTATTTTGCTCTGGTGCCACACCAGTTCTGTGCTGGTGTGTTGTTTTGACTTAATAGTCAGCAGTGCCTCACTTGTAAAGTGAACTAATAACAGCAACAACAGAAAAACTCCACGCTTTGTCCTCCAGGTATGCAAAAGTATAATTTAACTTGTAAAAAAATTCAGGTATGCTGTAGGTCTCCTTCTGCTGCAATGCTTTAGCAGCGAGGTCCATGGCTCACATTTGAGCTGTTGCCTTCCCTGTTGTCCCAGCTTTTTCCCAAAGGCACGGGTTTGTATTATCCCATGTTTTTTGTGTCAGCATGCTACAGGGGAATTGAGCTTCAAAAGCCTCTGAGCTACTGAAGGCTTTTTGGGTGGTTGTGTTAACATTTTAAAACCCAAGAAGTCTGCACTTACTGATCTAGCAGTATTTTAGCACAGACAGAAGAGACATGGTTAAAATCATGGTCCTTGCTAATGCTTGTGTTTTGAAAATTAATCCACTATTTTTTTTAGATGAAACTTAGTTGCTGTGTTTTGTAGGTGGAAAGCAAAATAAAACTGTATCAAAATAAACTGCACAGTTACACTGAGAGATTCACTGGGGTGGAGTGAAAAACTGTTCAGACCTTTCTGCTATATCCTGTTTCAAAAGTTGTGAATGTGATTGTTTAATACTACTGCTAATCAAAAACATCTGGTCAAAATGGAATTATGAAGTTTCAGTATAAGTGGTGTACACAGGGTGTCATAAAATACACTCCTCTCTCCTGTTTTCCATATCCATTACCAAATACCTTTTATGCAGTCTCATTAATGTGTCACAGATGACACTAGAATGATGCCATGGGTCGCATGTGGTGCCACAACCAACACTGTAGTACTTAAGTAATGATGTAGCAACTATATGTAACCACAATGAACTGGGAAGATCACAAAATTTCCTAGTTTATGGAGCTTCTGCATGTACCTTTTTGGTTAGTACCTTGAGGATGAGTATCAAGCAGGCTAGTCGTATGACAATACCTGACAAAAGGCATTTCTTGCTTTCGGTGCATGAGATCAGAGTAGTTCTTTGACCGTTTCTTCATCTTAGTTCAGTTAAATTTTGCTTCCATTTCTATTGGAGTTGCAAGAAACCATTTCTTGTTTGCAATAACCATGGAGGAGATAGTTTCTTAGACACTGGGTTCACTGAGTCAAAAGACATAAAAAAAATTGTTGTGCTGATGAATGACAATTATTGTTTCCATCACAAACCAATTCATTTTCTCTTGAGATATTTGTTGATTTACACCATGGGGATAATGGGGTGTTTGCATAATTCACTTTGAGAAAAGTGGCATCCTTTCTCTTGTCAACTCTTATTAACAAATTACATATTCCACCTAGGCTTACAGGCATAAAAGGTGGATGTGTGATTTTTCAAGTAAGTCAGTACAAGTTTGATTTCTAGAAAAAAAAACCATCCTCCATCATTGATAGCTGTCTATTGTGCTTGATTTGTATCACACTAACAAGGTAATTGCATATTAAAATAAGGGGAGTGTGTGGTTTCATTCTATCGTGTTCAGCTTTTTCCTCTTGCCCAAATTAAAACTGTTTTGAAATCTTGCCTTCCCACCTGCTACTGTAACTGGAACAGCTCTGCTTTAGTCTCTCCTTACCCTGGTGTCTCTGAATTTCCTGTCCCTGTGGGTTTGTCAGTCCTCAGCACTGCTGTGAATATTCCTATTCCTGTGCAACCCAATATTTGAGTCTGGCCTTGAGCTTGCAGCATATGTTTCCCACACAGTCCAAATTTGGTGCAATATACTGTAAGTTAATCTCCAGTAAAGTATAGTGAAGAGAAAAACCTGGGAAGAAAACAGATGGAGAAAGTAGAGCAATCAATTTGCATATATATGATATGACTCTTAGTTAAGATTAGCATTTCCTTCTTTGCCTGAAAAGCCCTTAATAAAAATCCAACTGCATCTTTGCCCCAAAGCAGCAGAATTGGAGGATTGCCCTAATGGCAAAGTGTCCCCCCAACCCAGGGACAGCCCAGCATAGGGTGGGAGGGAGCTCTATCTCCTGCTCCAGCCCTGTGCTGTTGACACATATCTGGGATGCTGTAGGCAGAGGGACAGGAAAGAAACTTCTGTCTGTGGGATATTTGCTCCTCATAGCCTTCATAGTGCTGGCGCATCACCAGGGTCCTGAGTTACTCTACATGAGTGGCTGATTGAGGAATGTGACCATCTTCCCATTTATTTATAGTCCTTCATGGTTCTTTCTGAGCATACAGTTACAAGAAGTGCTTGAGAATGGACTCAGTGCCTTCTCTGCACTTGAGGTGCATAATATGGACATGCGTCTCATAGTAATAATTTATTTATTTAGAAAACAAAAGATCCGTTTCCCTGTTACAAAAGCGGGACTCTACATTTAAGATTCCTCTGAAATTTCCATACGTGTGTAGCTCCATTCTCACATCTGTCCAAACCCACACAACAATAAGATGTTGAGGTGGTTAATCACAGCAATATGGCACCTTCATAAAAGGAAAGCGTTGAAAAATATTTAAATGCAGCTATGCAGTAAATAAATAAATTACAAATCTCTTTTGTTTTAGCAGTTAAAAAGGCAGAGAAGTTTTCTCACACCCACAAGCTCAAGAGTGCTGTATTTAGAGTGCTGAAAAGCAAATTCCAGTACTGAAGCTCGCTTCTCTGGCGGGCTACATTTGGGTATACTGCCTAAGTCCTGGAAGCAGTGACTAAAACATACTTATTTTTGACATGTACTCTTGTACTGTCTATCTTTCACAGGTTGCAGTGGAACCAGATAGTGGTTCACATTTGTGTTAGTGTAAGTAAGACTCTACTACTTGTTCAGGTTTCAAGCCTGCATGCTGAGTGTAAAGGTCTTTCTTAGTGGACATGTCTTCCTGTTGATTGAAGAAGTTGCTTATAAGGAGATTTCTGCTTTCTTTTGATCTTTTAGCAACTAAATAAATAAAATCTCAGATCTTGCTAGGTTTTTGTCTTTGTGAACTTCTGCAAAGGTGAGGGGTTTCTGGGGTAGTAAAGGCTGCCCAGGTCAGTTGTAGCAATCCTGCAAAGTCACTGCCATGTAGGTCAGCACAGCTGGGAAGATTTCCCTGTTTACTCCCAGATGGCTGTGCTCCAATGGCTAAAAAAAATCCAGCTTTGAAAAATGGTAGTATGGATGTAAGCTACTTTGCTAGATAAGACATTCAGAAGGGTTGTCAGGGTTTTTTTTCTGTACTTGACGATGGTAATCCAACTAGTTACCAAAATAACTTTTCATATGTTTGAGGCAGAGCATCTCCTCAGGCTGGCTGCAGGGGACACCCTGAGGAAAGCCAGTTCCCAGCCGCAGTCTGAACGGCTGCGGGGGTGATTGCAGCTGGGTGCATGGTGGGAATCTGTGATTTATAGAACCGCTGCGGAACCAATTGGAGATCATTTGCTTCTTTCTCATTTCTACTTTAAGAGGGTCATTAGAGTAAATAATGTCTGTGAAGAGGAGGGGAAAACATGCTGTGGTTTGTTTGACCTGCTTCTCCTTTTGCATCCCTTTGAAGTTGGTAGGTAAATAATTTGGGCAACAAAATCAGCACTCCACAGTGTTCCTTTGTTTCTTCTGCTGCTCTACCTTCCCTTCCTGCTCTTGGCCCTCCTGCCAGCCACCACTTGGTTAGCTTGGACAGCAAAATAAGTGTCCTCAGGAACTGCTGCAGCACAGAGGATAAAATGTTTCCTGACTTCCTAAGGGAGTTAAATTAAAATGTAACTCAAAGAAAATGTTCGTATGCTATTTGTTTTTCCTTTCGCAATAGGGCGTACTGTGAAGTGGGGAACTTCTTCCTTTAAAAACATTAATACTAATTTAAAGGCCACAGAAGATGACAATCACTGCTTTTTTCCAGATGATTATAAACATGCCTTAATTTTTAATGGTTTCTTTCATTATTTGAAAATAGTTTCTTCTCTATCCACCAAATATTATAAAGAATGTAAAGCTGGACTTCTGAAAAAATCCTGCTGCGGATTTATATACTTTTGAAGCAGGGCTCGGCCAGTTGCTTGGTTGGTGGAAATGTCATCTGCCCTGAATCCAGTGGCTTGTGAAATCCCCAAACGTATGGCCATTTCCCCCTTCACCTCCCCCACAGTGCCTGTGGCTCTGGGTCCCAGCACTTCTGGGGAGGACTGGGGGTTCTCACCCGCCCAGCGATGCCTCAGGCCTGTGGTGTTGCCCCTTGGTTGAGCTCCCTGCCAGGAATGGCACAAAGCTCTGACATCTCACCATTCTCTGTGGAAGTGAGGGGTTTAGGTCCCGGTTGTGTGGAGGTGTCTCTTCTGTTGTAATGACGCAGTAAAGAGCTGATGCTCTTGACCCAGGTTTGGCAGCAGAGAGGTTAGAGATGAAGCACTTAATTCTGCATTTTACTCCATCACCTCAAAAAGCAGTGGAGGCATGAACCCATTTGTATTTACAGTGTGCATGATTCTGTTAGTGATAAAAGTTAGAGTACCTGTATGAAAACCTAAAGTGTTTTCAGACCATATCAGTGGATTTGGATGGCATCTGGCAAAAAAACTTGGGTTTTCTCTGTTTTTTCTCTTATGCCACATGAGCAGAAGGGGTACAGGTTTGACCGGAAGGAGTTGATTTTTCTTTTAGATACTTATCTGTTCTTATAACTCAAATCTTATTTCAAACACAGATGCAAAACTCCTTAACTCAGTTATTATTGTAGCTTTTAATAAGCTGGAGTTATTACTTCAGTGAAAGCAATGTGGAAGATGAGACAAATCTCTTTTCTCCTTTTGCGGCTTCTCATCAGAGCTCTCAGAGCCATAGGCTTGACTCAGTGGCATTTTGTTCACGTTGGCTGTATCCATTTGCTGCTGTGGCTCTTCAGAAAATGCTGATTATTTGGCTGAATTCAGAATTTAGGTATTCAAACTCCGTTTTTTTGCTCTCTCTTCCCAAAAGGAGTGGAAAGGAAGGACAGACTGTGAGCCGCCGAAAGCTCAGCTCCCTGCCCTCCATGTGGAGTAGGGGGAGCTTACCTTGTCCCAAAGCACCACCATGAAGGTGGCCTTCAAAAGGATGTCAAATTGGGAGAGAGGAGGCAGGGAGGGAAATAAGGTTGCTTTGCGGGACTTCATCCAGGTGGAAAGAGTGGGCAGCCAAGAGACATCAGGTAGCAGCAGTCTGTAACCAGGGAGACCAAGTGGGAAATGCTGGGGCCCCACAGGACTCTTCCAATGGAATGGAAGAGGGCAGGGAGCTGCAGGCTGAGTGCGTGATCACGCCTAGGTATAACACGTATTTAGCGCTGGAGTGAGTCCAAGTCTGTTATGAATTGCTTCGTGAGGGTGAATCAGAAGGATGAAAAAGGCAGCTGTTTGCTGCCAGGATATTGTAGCAATGCTCTTAAAAATGCTTTGATATCATACTCTGTAACTGTTTTGCAGTTGACCGAACCAACATGTTTCTGAAAGGTGCAGCACATGGAAACATTTTATAGCACTTATTTGAAAAACTGTAGCCTTTTCCCTGTCTCAGAAGGGAATGTGCTGAGTGGTTGGATGAAGGCACTGTGCACATCCACATGTGCGTGCAGCCAAGGGATGGAAAAGGCCAGGGAGCAGAGGAGTGAGGCACCATGGCTCAGCTTGTGTGCTGGGCCTAGGAAGGGATGGAAAGAGACAATCAGTCCAGTCAGGTGGTTCTGGGTGACAGGAGGGTGCCTGAAGGAACCAGCATCATTTTCAGGGATCTCTCTGCTGCTTCTGCCACCACCATCATTTTGCTAAAGCCCCAGAATCTGTCAGGGGCTGTGTCCTGGGCAGCTCACAGGATGGGGCGAGAGCTTGTTTGTGGGCATTGATTCCATCACCTCTGTCCTTCCTGGGCAGGTTAGATCCTGGAGGGGGCCCTCCTGCCTATGTGCCAGCAGACCCAGCCCAGACACAGTTGCTTGGAGGTACTTCTCCATGTTGTCCCACATCGATCCATCACATGTGTGTCTGACGGTGGGAATACCTGCCAGCCACTTGATATCTCCTCTTGCCCTCTCCACAGGCACATGTGCTGGTGTCTTCTGTTGGGCTCCCAGGTCTGGGTTTACAAACACACGCTGCTCTTGGCAAGCACTGTGTGAGAGAGGGCAGGGCGTGAGTGGTGTGCCTGCTGCTGGGGCAGAAGGTGCCAGTTGTGGTTCTTGCTTCTTGGGGAGCTGTTTCCATTGTCTGCCATAGGAGGTTATTTTTGTCTCTGGTAAACAGCCTTAATTTCAGTGCTGTGTGATATTTGGTACAACCTGCATGTAGGCCAACAGGTGGTAGCCCACGACTCAGAGATCCTGATCTTGGTCTTGATTCAAATGCCCATGGGAAGTTGTTCTACAAAGCATGTTTGATGTGTTTTCCGTAACTCCTGGTGCTGAGGAGAGATTTTATAAAATCTAAGTAGGTTTAGATTCTCTGGGAGTACCTTGTGCTCCGATATGTTGCTTTGCCCCTGTCCAGTGAGAAGTGATGACACCTGGATGTCTGAGGCAAGGCTGCCAGCTTCTTGCCAAATGGGGTGATAGAAAACAGTTCTCAGATGTAATGGTAAGCAAAAATTTAGTGCCAGCAAAAAATTCTGTGTCAAATTGACTGGTTAAATAAACATATTTCCATCCAGAAGAGCTGTGCCTATAGAAAAGAGTGTGACGTCAGGTGTTTAAACCATAGTTGTCATAAGGACAGGGAGTTGTGTTTTCAACTCAGTGTATTTGAAGTTTGGCCAACACATTTCTACTGAAAATCAGAATTTCCTGTGGAAAAAAATAAGAACAAAACTAATGGCAGTATTGTTCACATTTTACATTTGAAAATGTGACTAGTGATATACTTTGAATTCCTTACAACTGGCCTCCATTTCTGAGCCCTTGTTATATAGTGGTGTTACATTTGTGAGTTTTTTACTAACATTTAGTCATTAATTCTCTCTTTGAATTGTCAGATCCTGAGTTTTATGCTACCTTCCCTCTATACCTTCCGACTCCTTCTCTAGGGTGTGCTTTCCAGCAAATTTCAGTGTACCAGAGCAAAGAAAAATCTTGATCTTGATGAGAAATTCAAACTTCAGAGCTGCAGCCAGTGTTCTCTGCAAGAAACAATAGTTATTAGGACTTGGTCTGACTTTTTAGACATTACTTTTGTTCTTGTGGCAAACAAGCTTTTATCATTAGCTTTTCCTTTGTGGCAGGCAGGCAGAACTGAGGCAGCAATGGATGTTATAGATGCAGGCTGATACTGAGCCTTCCTCTCATCAGCTGGAGTGTTTGGATGGCCATGTTCCACTAGTGAAAAGTCAGAAAATAGCAGAAAATAGCATTTATGCTTTCTTAGCTCAAAAGATGTTCTGGTGTTAATGCTCTCACTCAAAGACACATTTAACAAGAAAAAAAAAAAAAAAAAGTTTTCCCTGGGAACAAGACCTTGTATAACCTAGACAGAGGAGGATGGCAGGCTGAGGTCTCTCATGCACAGTTTTGTCAGTACAGTTTCTGCAGAAATATAAGGCTCTGTGACCTGGACAGTCATCAGGGTCTTATCATGATAGTAAGATCTTTACAGCTTTTTGAGCAGCATTTTGCACCAAAAAAGATCCTTGGCATTGTACAAAGGTGACACAGGCCAGAACATAGCCCAGTAAGATGAAGTCTATATGAACACCAGACTTTCCATTTTAAGGAGTTCATCCCCATGTGGTTCTGTAACTTTCCATTTGTTTTTCCTTTTCTTTCCTAATATGGGTAAGTAGCAAACCAAGTTCAATATTGTAGTTGCTTTATTCCAGCTAAAATAAATGCTCACAGTTGGAAACATGCAGTTTAAATTAAAGGCCATGGGCAGGTTTTTTTTTACTGCACAGCAGTTGGCTACAGAGGCATCAAGGTTGTCCTGTGTCTTGCTGAAAGTGATTTGGTTTTACACTGCCTAGACCTCTATGGACCTCTCTCTCTGTTCAGAAATTTGACAGCTCATCTACCATAATGTTCTTTATATTTTCATTCCTGTTGCCAAAAGTTTCCATTAAAGGATGATTTGCTCATGAGGCCTGCCTTTCATCTTGAGTATTTCCCTAGGCATCATAAAATCAATAGTGCTGGCTAAAAAACTTGAACAACAGATGTTTTTTAAAGCATGTGAAAAAGGAGGTCTGAAAAAAACATTAAATATGTTTTTTGGTGATATGATTTTGGATCTATATCTCCTATTCACCTCTATTCCAAGCATGAACCTACGTCAAAAATAAATAGCAGGCAACAAAGCTAGTAGTAATGCCAAAGCTTCAAAATAAATGTGGTTGCTTGTGAAAAAGCAGTTGAGTGAGTTGGACGAAATGGCAGTGTAATTATACCGTAGCAAGTCAGTTTGATAGCTTGGAGCTTATCTGAGCACAGCATGCCACTTTCCCCCCCAGCCCTTGGTATGGCACGTTTCTTTTTCAACACTTCATTCCTAGTTGTTAATTTTAAAATAATCATATCAAACCTTAAGTTTGTTGTTCCTAATGGTTTTGGAAGGAAAATCAGCTAGTAATTAAAATGGCACAGACCAAAACAATTTAACCAAAATGTCCCCAAAAGGCAAATTTTGGGTAGCTAAAGTGAACATTGTGAATTCCCAGCTCTGCAGGATTTTTTATTTTGTTAACACTTCTTAGATTATCTTCAATTTTGCCAAGATAAAGGATAACAGTATACAAGATTCCTATGGAAAGAGTGCCTATGCACTAACTGACCTGAAACTGAGGACTGCCTGTATATGACACCAGTCCACTGTCACGAAAGTTTCAATTATTTGAAAGATTGAGAAAAACAAAATGGCTTAAGCTTTAATATAGAAATTTTAAGTTACTAGTATGCTTTTGAATAGTTAAGTAAAAATTGCTTCTTTTAGTGGTCAAGGTCTCTTATCTGATACCTGCTTCCTTCCCCCTCTGTGGAAGCTTCCTGTTTTCCATGTTAGCCCACACATCCCCCCCATGTATTTCCATGTGCCTTTTCCTGTTGTCCTCTGATCTGCTGCAGCTGCTCCTCAGATGCCTCTCCACCGAGGAAAGGTTCCAAAGCCAAGCTGGCTCCTATACAGAGCCATGAAGACACACTTGGAGGACTCCTACCCTCACCCCTTGAGCAAGGAGGCAGCAGCACTGGCATTTCTGGGCATGCTGCTGCAAAGTAGCCTGTGTACCATTAACAGTGCACACCCCACTTTGGAAGTTCCTCTTGTGTCTTCACCTTGTCCCATGTGCTGTTTGTATTATGCAAGTGGCGCAAGTTAAACAAGAGGAAAATAGGATGTGTCAGGTCTGTGATAGTATGCAGTTAAATCATATCTGTGCTTTCAGGAATGACTCAGTTACCCTCTCTGTGGTTGCTATTGCTATGGAAATAAAATGCTGACTGATCATTGGGAGAAAATGATTTAAGGAAAGATCCTGCTTCTTACATGTGGAATTGCATCATCAGGGATTTAGTAGGGTTTGGCTGCGAAGCAGAAAGCCAGAGAGACTCTGTCTGTACATTACTGTCAAATACACCCCGGTTCATTCGGGTTTCCAACCCTCCTTTCTACTGCTTTACAAGAGAAATATGACTGTTTATTTCTGTTACCTATTCTCCTACAGCAGCAGAACTGAGGTGGAGTATTACAAAATACGAGACATGATTATGTAGCCAGTATTTTCTTACATGCTTTTTATTGAGGAATACATTTTGTTTCTCTTCCTGTTTGTTCTCCTACTGCAGGGGATGGATGTGGACACACAGTGATGTATCAAGACAGTGGAACGCTGGCATCCAAGAACTATCCTGGGACATACCCAAACTACACTCTTTGTGAAAAGAAAATCCAAGTGCCTCCAGGAAAACGCCTAATCTTGAAAATTGGAGACCTGGATATTGAATCACAGAAATGCGAGTCCAGCTACCTTACCATCCAGAGCTCTTCAACATTGCATGGTATGTAAGAGACAAGGCCATGGTCAGTGCATGAACTAGTAAAAGTGTGAGTAAGAGGCAGGTTAGCAAAATGCAAGTAATGTCAGGCTTTGTCCTCTCCCCCTCCTTTTTGTGTTCAAGTGTGTCATTCTCTGTGTAGGAAGCCGTTGCCCCACTGTGTGTAGTTCTGCCAAGGCTGAGGGTGCTGTCGTGCTGTGCTGGAGAAGGGCTGCTGGGGCCATGAGGGCATGTGCTCTGGCACAGCAGTCCTGAGGGCTCTGCCTTCAGCCCTGCAGAACAGGACCATCACAGTTGTGGTACAGCAAGTCCATAGATCTGTATCAGCCCTGTTCCCTTCTTCTGTAGGGAAAGAGGTTCCTCACAAATTAGACAAAGATGAGAAACTGCAGTCAGTGATCCTGTGTGTCTCTATTCCTAGGCAGTCCATGGCTCAGAGAGGAGATAACCTTTACTATTTCTAGCTATTAGCCACCTTAGAGGCTTTAATACTTGCAGATATTAAATGCATACAGCCAGACTGCACTCTTGTAAGAGATTTGCACAGGAAGAGAAGCAAATAATCTGCTATAGCTGTGCACTTAAAACAATCATAATGGCAACAGGATTCTCCCTGGGGAGGACTTGAGGCCTTCCTCAAAATGGTTTTCCCAACCAGTTGTCACTGAAACTTTTGGTCTGCGCTTTCTAGAAGAGTCAAACTGATTTTCAAGTCATGCGCCCTTTTTCAGAAGTCCAATTTAAATTCAAAGCTGCAAGAAGTAGGAATAAACTCCTGAATTGACAGTTCATAAAATTTTGCCTGCTGGGAGTGGGCTGTGTAGCCCTTCAGTCAGCTGAGGCTAAATGTGCTGTACTGGACTTAACAAGCATAATAGATTGGAGGAAAAAAAGTGATGAAGATCTGAGTTGCACAGAGCCTATGCAGGTTTTCCACCTCGTTGCTTGGCTTAGAAAAGTATGTGGTTCTCCAAAGATGAGATCTCATAGGATATCTTAGTAGTAAGGAGGGTTGATTGCCTTTCATTTATCAGCATGATAGGCTTATCACTCATTTGGTAAGAGAAGATCGAGTGAGGAATTAAAGGCTTGCTCACAAAGGAAGGTAAAGGTAATTATTGTTCTCGTGGGGGAGGTATTACATTTTGAAACAATCTTCACCAAGAGTGGGCAGTGACATGCTGATATCTATGCCTTGCACAGAGCTTGATTTGAGGCATAAGGAACATCTCTGTTCATGTGTGCTGGGATTTTTTAATGTAATTTATTTCCTTCTTCAGTGTGGGAGTGATGAGGCACTGGAACAGATTGCCCAGAGAAGTTGTGGATGCCCCATCCCTGGAAGTGTTCAAGGCCAGGCTGGATGAGGACCTGACCAAACTAATCTAATGGAAGGACCCTGCCCATTCGGGGGGGGGGGGGGGGGNGGCGGTGGGGGGGGGGGGGGGGGGGGGGGGGGTGTTGGAATTAGACGCTCCTTAAGATCCCTTACAACCCAAGCTGTTCTATGGTTCTGTGATCCATTTCATAACTAAGTAGTGAGTTGTGTTCACCTGAAGCAGTCTGTACTTGGCAGTAAGAAATAGGTGGTTAATAATGCATTAGAATACTTTGAATAATTTCTATTGATACTGTCTTGACATTTCTAATTAAGAATCTTCTTGGAAACAGGGATAAATCAATATATTGTTTTTTGAAGTGAAAAATTAAACTTGGATGTTGATTGAAATTATGACTCCTTACAGATCAGCCTAAAGGCATCTTCAAATCATTTATCCTACAGTTATTCAGTCTATAAACACAGAATACCTGTGTATTATGCAATCAAGTCCATGTAATTAATTTTTTTAAAGCATTCCCACACCCATTTTCAGATCTGATTGGTAATGTGTGATGCATGTGGACTGTAATTTGCATTCTTAGTAATGAACTGCACAATTAGCAGATTTTAGTAATATGTGATTAAATCAGTTTTATAGCTTAGGCAGGCATACCATTTGTAATGGTTTTTGTGGTCTGCAGCTCACTGTAGACTTTCCCACCAGCATACCTACAGAGTATCTATTCTACATTCAGGCAAATCCGTGTAGAATGGATGTGGAAATAGTTCTATAGGCATAAATTCATGATGTTGCTTATGTTTTAAAAGACATGTGAATTCTTAGATCAGATTAGAGCTTCTCTAAGTCACTTTTTCAACAGTCTGGCTATAGCTCTGAGTTTCAATATGCATTTATGCAGCAAAAGAAGCCCTGTGAATAAGCACTGCTACATCCATTCAGTCTGTTAAGTGTCCTTTTAGACAGCTGTTTCTGAACTCAGATCTCCTCTTTGCAACCCTTCCCTCGTCATGAACATCTATAGGCAGGTCAACATCTTCCTTCTGGCCAAGGAGATACTGACCTTAGCCAGCAAAATTCTTTCATGGGATGGAGAGTTGAAAATATTTTGCAAGCACTGAAAACATCTGAGCAATTAAAAACTAATTTTTGTGTGTTTTCTGTATCTGACCTGGGTTTAAAAAGGAAAACCTAAAAAGCAAAGTGTAAAAGCTGGCAGTGTGAATACTGCTCATGTTTCAAATTAGGCTGAGCAGCCTTTGCTCTTTATTTAGGAGGTTTGCAATTACAAGACAATAAGGTCCAAAGGGAAATATGTTTTAAATACCGTGCTGATCTCTTCAGCTCTTCAGAAGACAACAGCATGAATGTCAGTATGAGTACAAACATCTGTTGAGGAATATAGCTGAAGCTTGGAAAATTGGTCAGAGGCAAAATACTAGACTATGTGTACAAGTATAAAAGTAGTGTAAAGAAGACTCCAGACGATATTGTTTTCCTTTCAGATTTCTTCCAGTCTTTACATTTAACTGTGATTCATTCACCATTAAAATGATCTGCAGGGATTCTTACAATACAGCAAGGAGTAACTCAATTTATCTTTGGGGTATTTATGTTCCATGCAGTAAAGGGAAGCTGTTAAATACAAATGAATGGATTAATTGATTTATGTTAGTGGGAACATTGATGTTACTTTTGAAAGCTGGTGACTACAGATTAAAGCACTTACATGCTAGTTTTATAAAAGTTCAGGACATTCCTTGGATTCTGTAGACAGACAGAAGAGTACCATTAATTCCTAGAAAAGTATATAATGTTGTGTATGCTGATCAACTGAAGCCTTTCTGAGTCTCAACTAAGACACAAATGTGGCACTACAGCTCTTCTCACCTTTGGTACTTCTCAGCTTTGATGGACTTGTGAAAGCAGCTATTGAATTTAGATTTCTCCAATATTCCAATTGAAAGATGATAATGAAATAATTTTAATGAAGCTCTAAAACTGGAATCATACAGTGTCTGAACACTGTATCTCTGAGTTATTACTCTACAAATTATTTTCTTTAGTGTTCACTGGAGAAAGGACTTGTAGCAAGCCTTTTCTTTCAAGCTGTTAGCTCTATATCCAGACATAGATGTGAAAATATTAATCATCAGTCAGCAAAGGGAGTCTAACACCCATTTTGGTGAAACTGAGTCACCTTTGTCTGGCAAACATTTAAATATTAGCACAGCTTTGCATGTGTTGTCTGTAGAGAAATAAATAGATGATCATGTTCTGTTTCAAAGGCACAGCTTTTCACTGGATTAAAATAAGGTGGTTTTTGTCCCACAGAAAATTAATATGAGCATAATCTCACAGTGCAGACAAGGCACAGCCTTTACAGAAATGCTTTTCTTCTCGAGTTAATTGCATTATCTGAGCATATTAAAAATACTGAGCTCTGAAGTAGAGCTTCTGATTTTTTAATTAGTTAAAGGGATATGTGAAAACAAGATTAACCATGTCAGCCCCGTAGTTCTCAAGAACAAAATTTGCACTACTTATGAAGGTGGATCATAAATGTTTTAAAAGTTTGACAGGACCTGCTTTTAGTCTGCTCCTTTTCATGTCTCTATCAGATTTCTGTACCTCTTTTGACCCCTTTTTCTAGCTTTTTTCTATCTCTTTCCCCATCTAATGGCTTGGTATTTTTTCCCTTAATTTTGTGAGATGATCATCAGTCTTGACTGGAGAGAAAGCCAAAAGAAGAGATAAGTGCCTACTTACTTCTTCATTCACTTGCAGTCAGTAGGAGGTTGATGTGTTCCTCTGGGGTAGATGTCAGAGCTGCTGAGTGACTAGTAATAATTTGGAGAGTTAGTGCAGTTGACTTGTTCATGCATAATTTACAGCTGGTAACTAACATGAAATAGAGAATTTACTGAAAATGCTTTCTTCTCCCCACACCCCATCACCAAAGGTACAGAGTGCCTTCGGATGCCTCCTACCTGTCATTATGACTTGAGGGGATTCATCACTCCTTGTTATGTATTGAAATAAATATCTTGATTAAATAAAGGGTGTGTCCAGGTTTCCTTTTCATCCCTCAAAGGAAACTTGTTATTACTGTATTGTTTCTGGTATTTCAGGAAACCCAGAGAAATGCCCAGACAAGTTCTTGCTGAAGATCAAGTTGAGCAGTTTCTTAACAGCCAAAATGCTTTTAACAGTTGGGTTTCACCCGAGTGGTTGCAGCATCCTGAGTTTTCAGCTTTGGAAGGATTGATGCAACAAAGAATGTCAGCATTTTGTTTTATCAAATGGACCTTTTTTCCTGTTAGCTGCATACAGTGTATTATTCTCTGTTTTTTGTTAAAGTACAGTTCTTCACTCATGATTGCTAGTTGTTGCTGTGCTTCTCTCTTTGGATTTGGCTAAAACCACAACAATGTTAGAAGGGGGGATCTCACCTCACATCAAGCAGGCAGACCTACAGCCTGTGCAGGTGGCCCAGATGCTCCATTTCAAAGTTGTGAGTACTTCCCCAGCCTAACTCAGCTGACTTTTTTCTTTCCTTTATTGCAGTCTTTGGCAGCCCTTTGGAAACATTAACTCAAAGTTATAGTTGTTTTTCCTAAAACAAGGAATGCTTACCACTCAGCCTGAGGTCAGCCTGTGTTGCACAGAGTTAAATGTTGAATAACCAGGCTGTCTCATCCTGACTACTCTGTCATCTCACATCTGCAGAGCACTAAACACCACCTTCCCTGCACCCTGCAAGGAAGGACATAGAGCAGCACTTTTTGTCTCCTGGCATGTCCTTGCAGGGTCCTGCTGGTTCCCCTTGCACATGTGCATGTCAGAGTTGGAGAAAGAGGACCACGCTTGGAAAGGGGGAGAGGAAGAGTTACTGCCTATCAAAGTATTTGTGTGAATGTGGGATGGAAATGAATTTTGAGTGCAGGTGTTTTCATACAACAGATCCTTGCTGGTTTTGTGAGCTATTTGTGAAAGGCTTGCACTCTGGATGAGTTTTTAGCTCTAAAGTGAAACAAGTGTAATCTGTGTTCATCATACCCTGTGTCCTTCCCCAGCTACTGAGGTAATTCCAAATTGATTTATTTGAGAAAAGGCTACAGTTTAAAACATTGTTTTCCCCACACAAATGCATTAAGACATGATAATCCTTTAGAGGCACATCCATGGATTGTTGCTGCACCTTGCCTGCCAACCACGGCTTACTCTGCAAGTAAAGACTGAAAAAAGAGAGAAGATTCTCTGTTGAACAGAGGACATCATGATTTAATATCCAACCAAGTTTCTTAAAGACCTCAGCAAATGTCAAACTGGAGATTTCAAATGAAGTTGAGGAATTTGAAAGCAGAATGAGCATAGTGAACTGGCCACTCAACAGCTGAAGAGGGAAATAGTTGCTTCTAAAAGGGAGCAAAAGCCTTACAGAAGAGGCAGAAAGTATTAAGAACTAGAGAAACAAACAGCATGTAGGCACTGCCAGCTGGTGTTAAAGAAGAGAGTCCTCTGGGCACAGTACTTCTTAAGGGAAGTAGAAAAAAATAAAGCAACATAATTCAACAAAGAAAGCTCAGGAGCTGTGCCAGAGCCTGGTTGACAGTAGAAGTAAACTAGACCTCATAAAACCAGACAATGCTGTAAAGATCATCAGATTTGCAAAACAACACTATTATGAAAAAGACAAAAGGAGTAGGCTATTGCTAACATTTAAAAAATAAACAACACATAAAATAGTCTCTTCAGTCTCCAGAGGGGCCAGCCAAAGGATATCCACGAGACAATTTGCTGTGTATCTTGCAGGATGTTAATACTGCTTGGAGACAGTGATTCCAAAATAAAAGTGTTTTATTTAAGCCACCTAAACCATACCAACAGATCAAATGTTCTGGATGAAAGGCATTAAAAGTTAGTTTAATTATGGAGAATATTAAATTTACTATACTTGAAATCCTTAGACCTCTAACATCTCTCCTGCAGTATTTTGTGTGTGTGTGTATATATGTATATATATAAAAGGAGTCTAGAGTGAACAGACTGAACCACAGTTGGGTCAACTTCTTAATGAGATACGGAAAGAAAAAAAGGCCCTGGTATCTAGATATAGTAATATTGAAATATGTAGAACACCTACTCAGTTTCATCACATGTAATGCATCTGTGTATTAAATCAAACTCTTTCCTTTGTTCTTATAAACAAACCAAATAATCCTGCCTAGTTACCTCAGCAGAGCTCCAGCCAAGTCACTTTAACAGGAAGCTGAGAGCAATCAGCATTCATGACTCGTTTTTCAAGCCGAATATGCTAAACAACCCACCTCACAACTAACATTAGAAGATGAAAAACTGATAACGTGATCTGGCAGTTCTCAAAAGGGATCTTAAAAAACTCCTGGCTAAGTCCCAGGTTCAGGAATTAAATATTTATCCAGAGTTAAGTCCAAATGCTGCAGTAAAAATTAACAGGGCCCCATAAGCAAGTTTCTCATTTTCATACTGGGGTTTTTTCCATTATCCCTCATCTTCACTGTGGTTGTACAGTATTCATATAGACAGCCCAGGGAAATCTCAGGTGGAATGGACAGACAAGATGGGGACCACATATGAATGAGTTTTAAAAGTAAGGAATGAAAATATTTTTGTCACCTTAGTGGCAAATGGAAAATACTGAGTATTTTAAATACAGTTTTCAGATGAAGTCTAACATGTACAGATGCTGACTGGGTTTAGTCATCTAATGTCTATAAATTCTCACAATATATGTGAGGTAATAATGAGTCAATGGAGAGCAAACTTACCAGGCACTACTGTGTCTACGGCAAGTGCATCTCATCAGGCATGCCACAAAGGCAGAGAGCCTGGGAGACTGTCCTGCCTCTAGCTTTACAACATGAAAGGAAATAGTGGACTGAGGTATTGAAGTGCATAGGAAGGAGTACATAAAAGCAAAGATGTTATTTTTCTAAAGAAAATTTAAAAACAGGTGAAAGCATAAAATTCTGTCATCAGTCACAACTGAACCCAAAAAATTGTCTTGACTGTGAAAGTTTTATTTTCTAAGCATTATTAGTTGTCCCCTTAGTGATTTTCTTGGAAAACCATCAATGTAAAATAAATTTATTAGGGGAGAAATGGGAATTTGAAGTTAAAAAGGCCACTCTGCAAAGACTTGGGATAATGGAGAGGGGTGCTGCTTAACCAAACCCAATATTATTAGGTAAATCAAATCAGAGGGGTGCTTTTACACTGGTCATTTTAAACACAATAAGCACCAGAAAGGGTGGATTAACACCTTTTTCTAAAAACCAGACTGTACACATCTCTAGTTCTTCCAGGGAGTAAAGAACCTCTGAGTCAAGCTGGTGTCTGATCAGTTTCTCTAAGAACAGCAGTATAGGGGTGAGGTAATGCTCACATGTTTTCCTGAACTCTACCTCTCAGCACTCATCATGTATTTTATAACATGGAAATAAACTCTGCTAGATCCCAGGCAAGTCTGAGGACCTGATAGTGTAGTGCTGGTATGGTACTACCTGAATTATTGAGAAGAAATATACTGAAATATTGTACAAGGCTTCCTCAGTTTGTAACAAAAGAACAAGTGAATGTTTTGTAGTATTAATAAATTCCACTCCCCTTATTTTTTTCTTACAAATTTTTACAGAAAACTTAATAACTTCTGGAAAATATTCCTTCCTTGAGTATATACTCTTTCTTGCTTCTATATCCTTTAAGGAATTAATCCTAGGCTCCCTTTATTTTGAGCTACCCATGGGAATCTCTTAGTATGCCAGAACTGCTCTTGACAGAAGATAACCATAGCCTGGTAACCTTTCTGGATTTATTACTTAATAGTAGAAACTTCTCTTTAGACACTGAATGTTGGTTTCTTAAGCTGATTGCTTCTGAATTTCTTGCTTTAATTTGGATTATACAGCTCTATGTGCTTAGACTATTTTGTATTTTATTTTATTCTATTGGTTTTGCTCATGATGTGTGATTTGTTTGTATAATTACCTGGAACATATGTAGACTTGCTACTGGAGGAGACACTCATCCCTGATCCAGCTGATGTGTGGTTGAGTGAAGCAGCCATCTAAATTATACCTCCAGAGTACGTAGGTCACTGCCAATCGCTGTGAGGGAGAAAGCCAAAGAACACTTGTGAGAAAATATGTAGAGACAGTCCTTGAGAGAAGAAAAGTACTAAAGCTTTCTCAGGTGTTTTATTTTGAAAGCGTGCAATGCTCCCTATCTTTTCCCCCTTTCTCTCTCTCTCAAAAAAAAATCTAAGTTAGCACTTTACTTCTCCCACTGCAACCTGACACAAAAGACCTTCTCAAATAAATCACTCGTGCAGTTGTCTGGTATGACACAGTGTCAGATGCTGTCTTTTTGATAAGTTCATTTCCTAAGCAATTTGTTTAACCCTTTTTATAGACATTGTTTTCTCTGACTAAGTCATGAGTCATTTTTCAACACATGAGTACTCCAGGGAAATGTCACACTCGTCACTTGTTTCTCTGCCTGCCTGACTTCACCAAATGATTTTAATAAGCCAAAAGGAGAAGAGTTCTTCCTTTTGTTTGTGCCATTCTGCTGAAAGCTGGCTGTCGTTGGCTTTGAATGGGCTACTCTATAGGCTGACCTTATAGTTCTTATAAGGCAAATGAAGTATTTGGAAAAGAGCCCCTTTCCTAACCCAGAGTATCAAGCAAAATGAAGAAGCTTTTAGGAGCCTGTTAAGATGGGCATCACTCATCGAATTTGTGCCATGATGTGAATGTAATTTCTTGTGTCTCAGAAGTCAGTTTCAAGTTGCCCTAAAGTAGCCACCACCACCAAGACGAGGTTGTCTAGGAAAAAATCAAAGTGATCATTTTTTTATCCCAAAGACTTGCTTTAGGACACAAAAGCTGTCATTCACCTCAACAGAACAGATGGACTGAGGGCTTTTAAAGGGTCATTTGTTTTTTTCTTCCTCTGGGGAAAATTGTCTGTTTGCCATCTTACAAAAACCCCTTCTTTGCAGTTTGTATTGTAAACAGACTCATAAATTTGAACAAGTATATCCAAACTGCTTTGAATTTTCTGTATTATCTGTGCCTGAGGGCAGCTAGGGACAAGTGTTTGCACCCAGGTACAATGACAGAAGGCAAGCGCAAAGACTGTGGCAGTCTCAAAGCAATGCTCCCCTTGGGAACTGACTCCGTGAGGAAGCAAATGTAATTACTAGGAGTCTTGGGCACACCTGCTGTCACCAGAGAGGAGTGTCCCAAAGACTGTTCCAAGATACTACAGTTGGTAGCTATAAAACCTTTGTCTAACTCACTGTATGCACAAGGCTGTTGTCTCGCTGTCCCACTCCCTTCATCTTCCCCTTTCTCTGCCTCTCTTGTTTAAAATTCTAGAGACTTGAACTGTATACCTCCATGGTCTGATGGTGTTTTTAAATGGAAAAAGATTAAGAAATGTTCCAAGGGAGGCGTTTTTGCCTTGTACTACAATTTGGCTTGTGGCATGCAGGTCCTTGAAAACCAGGTGCTCCATTTCTGATCTTAATCCTTCCTGACTGACTGCTGTGCCACAATGGCATGAGCTGTGGGTGTTTGGAGGGTTTATCTAGGGACTGTGCCTAGATCCCTTGGATTGCTTTTGAGTGTAGTGTCATTTTCTCTAATGAGTTACTGGTTGTAAGCATGCTGTACTTCAAAGGTTGAAGGGCATTAACCTTTCTCTTAAGGCTTATGCGATGAGAAATGTAGATGCTGGAATTGCTGCCATGGAGAGACAATTGGATCCTGGCCACTCCTTGTCAGGGTAACTTTAGAGCTCATACCCATAAAGGACTGAAGCCAAAACCCTTTTGTCAACATTTGGATTGGTCCTGAAAGAGAATGAGTGTGTTATGAAATTCTTTGCTAATCATTAGAATATTCCAGCCTAATTATGTCATCTAAACTTTTGAAATCTTCTTTGTTCTGTCTGTAGGGCCATACTGTGGTAACATGATGCCTGTCCCCAAAGAAATAATTCTAGATAGCAATGAGGCAACTATTCACTTTGAGAGTGGATCCCATGTGTCAGGAAGAGGCTTTCTGTTGTCCTATGCCAGCAGTGATCATCCAGGTAAGGTGAAATCCAAAAGTAGTAGAAGATTAGTGGCATAGTCCCCCCTATTTAATTATCTTCTCTACATAAATAGAGCTTTAGCCTAAATGTTTGTGCCTAAATATTTCAAGATTATCTTGAGCCGTGGTATTTCTAATAGTATGTGTGCAAGAAACAGTTGTAACATTAATCAGATATAATAGTTGCTGCAATCCTACCTAGACCATGTGCAATACAGGCCCAGTGGAGGAGGAAATAGTGCCTCCTCCTTGAAGCTCTGCTGTGTTTTTGGCTCCAGCATCCACCACACTGTGAGAGAATGGAGGGGTAGGAGAGATTAAAACTTTCATTCCTACATTTATTGTTCTGGAGGTCTGTGCAACTTTGAAGAAGGTGTAAAGCATAAGAAGAGTAGATGAGGGAGTTGAAAAGAATAAGAGAAAAACATAGCTGTTGCTTCTGGTCTAATAAAATTGCTTAAGTATTATACAGAGAAGTCTTTAAATGTAATTTCATGTTCAGCCAAATATTTGTATTTTTACGTCTTACAATGGGAATTGACGTTCGTAAACTTTTCACAGATCTAATCACCTGTTTGGAACGAGCAAACCACTACACAAAGGCTGAATTCAGGTAATGAGGGATTACAGCTCTGCATTCTGGCTTGCTTTGTTATATCTGTCAGCTGGTTAAATTGTTAGAAAATGTTAAACAGTCTTGGTTTTCTGGAGAAGTGAATTTTTTTGAGCCCCAATGCTGTAATGGTCTAAGGCTTGGTTGTGAGAAGCAGTAGTGCAGAATCGAAGTCTGTGGCCCAGAAAAATGATGGAATGGAGTTGCAGAGCTCTCAGCAATTCTCATTAAGAGCATACATATACATGGTATATGTAAAGAGAGTTTCCACATTGAAATTCAAAGTAGCCTCAAATTCCAGTGCTACCTCTGGGAGCAGATCACATCCCAGCTGATACAAGATTATCTGAGGACAAGCTATAATTTCTCGGTTCCTTGAACTTTGTGATAGGTTTGAAATGGTAATAAATTGTGCTCTTCTGGCTGCTATCGGAATGTGCATATAGGCTTCTTATCTTACTCTGAAAACTTGTGTGGTAGCATTTTTAGAACAAGAGAATTAAACAGAAATAAATGCCCTTGCAAAACTGCTTTTCTGGTTCTTTGTGTGCTACTGTGTTCAGTCCACCTATGAACTCAAGGGCCCATTTATTTAACTCCTAGACTCACTAACAGAGCATCAGCCGGAAGTCACTGCTAAAATATTTATTGGTTTGAGAGCATTTCTTTTATAGAAGTTTGTTTGTGTGTATTGTCACTGCAGTTCATGTCTTAAACAAGCCTTTCTTCTCTCACTACAGCAGATACTGTCCTGCTGGCTGCAGAGACATAGCAGGTGACATTTCTGGGAATATTGGAGAAGGATATAGAGATGTAAGTACACAGGATAACGAGGGGAAATTTATAAAGACAAAAGAAACAAGAATAGAACCACTTGGTTTCAACTTCTGCTGCTTGACTTTTGTCAAAGTAATTCTTCTGGGCTGTTTTGCTATACTTTTTATTATCAGTATATAAGTAAGTTATCAGTATATAAGCACACAGAGACACTTTTCAAACAGACAAATCAATTGTGTGAGAACAAAGTCCACTGATTGTCAAATATACCTACTGACTTGTGGTTTCTGGCTTTCTGAAAAAAGCCTGCCTAGTGTTTGTCCTTCTTGAGGCAATGCTCATCCATGTACAAAATATTTCTATGATTTTAGCTTTTACCTGTCTGGTGTCCACGTGTAAAAAAAAATATGTTTCAGTAACACATTGGTTTTCTTTAAGATTATGCCTGCACTATCCTAGCATCTGCTCTGAGATGAAATAAATACTACACACTGCCTAACCACATCCCACCGATAACTACCAACCTCTTGGGTTGATTTATCTTCTTGTTCTTTAAACTCAAGAAGTTGAAGTGGTTGCATTTATCTACAGTTCGTATCACTCAGAGCTCTGCCCTCTCTGTTCCCCTTGCCCTGGACTCTTCTTCTGTCATGCCAGTGAAATCTTTACCTGTCTCACAGAGTAGTAAGCCTAATACTACTCAAGAAAAATCCCACCCTATCACAGTCGCTGAGTTTCCAAAAAGTCAGTGCTCACATTTAACCTGTTCATCCAGTTATTCAAGCATGCTGGCTCCAGCCTGGAAAGTGGCAGAGCTGAAGAAACAAAGAAACGCCAGGTTACATTCTCATTAGCTGGAGTTTTCTTCCCTTGGTTCCAGTGATTAGGGCAGAAAAGCAGCACATGGCATGACCTCATGCAGATTTTATCTGCACTGAGAAATTTGCAAAAGAAATTTTCCCTCCACCATTAAGGAGGGTTATCTGATGGGAAGAACCTGCAGGGCTCCCCTGGAGATGTGCTGCCTTTGTGCCTCCACTCTCCCCACCCCTCCCTGTGGGGGGACAGCCCAGCACCCCAGCTTGTCCAGTAGCACAGCCTAAACTGGGCCAGTGTGAACGTGACCAACCTCTGCCTGCAGCCCCATGGAAAGTCTCCTTTGTACCTTTCTCTGTCCCTTTCCTGCCTTGCCCTAGCCCAGTGGTGTGTTATTGCCACCTAGTTGGCACACGAGTTGTCCTGCCTGTATTTTTTAGCACTCTCCCACCTGAGATACTGGGAAATGGGCTGTACTTAAAACCCCAGCAGCAGCTAGTCAACACATAGCCAAATCACTAATGTACACCATGCCTCAAATCCTGAGGTGCAGTAATAGATATGTCTGCCTTCAGGCAAGAACACTAAGGAATCATTGATTTATTTTCCCAAGGAAGTGTTGCCTTGCCTTTGACTTTTTTTTTGCTGAAGAGTGACAATCTTACAGCACCTTCTCAGAAGCAGATTATCTGTTTTTTCATTTGAAAAGAAAAATTACCTTGGGAAACATATATTTTTCAGAGATTACTGCTCTTTCTCTCTCCCCTGCCTCTTATTCCTCTTGAGCTTTGGCTGGATTTTACGAGCTGTAACACCTGTATAGTGGTGGCCTGGAAGGGGAAGCATTAGTAGTTTGTCAGGTTGATTTCCTGAGCCTTGGCTCCTGCCTTTCAGACCTCGCTGTTGTGCAAAGCTGCGATCCATGCGGGCGTGGTGGCGGACGAGTTGGGCGGCCAGATCAGCGTCACACAGCACAAGGGCATCAGCCGCTACGAGGGCGTCGTCGCCAACAGCGTCCCCTCGCTCGAGTGAGTACCATGGGTGGGGCTGGCACTGGGGCACAACCGGGGCACAGGGCACTGCCTACATCAGCACAGGCAGGTGGGGAGGAATAGATGTTAGGTGTGAGTCTAGGGCTTTGTTAAATTGATGTTGGCATCCAAGATAGGAAGCAGTTCCAAGTTTTCAACAGCCCTATACCATGTAGGTTGGTATTTTCTTTTTTTTTTTTCTGTTCTTTCCAAAACATTTGCAAAGTACTTTGTTAGCAGATACATGAGAGCACGGTGTTCTTCTCTTCAACAAACATGTTTAATCGATGTGCTAATAAATCATGATAAATTCATGTTGAAGTTTAAAAAAGGCTAGGAAAAATAAGTAAGTAAAAAATGCATTGAGCCATAGGGGTTTAATGAACAACTTCTTAACATTGTGCTTTTGACATGTTCAGAGTTTTTCTCTTTTCGAATATTTATAGCAGGGGTGTTATATTTACTGCTTCTCTTCTTTTAATTGTACTGTTGTTGAAGTAGAAATAAATCCTCTAATCTCTATCCAGCACAGTAAGCCCTTCCAGCAACTGCTTCAGTCATTCCTGTTGGTTTATAGTTTTGCATTTTCAAATGTTATCTGGATTTTACATGAGGCCTTTTTTTTTTCCTTTTGTAAAAAGGGAAATTTCCATCCCATAGCCTATGAGAGCAAATGCAATATATATTTTTATACTATTTTCCTGTTTTCTCCATGATTTCTCACAACCTCCTGACAATTTTACATTAATGGTTTCATTCATTAAAAAAAAGGCATTCATGTGCTCTGTTGCTGTGCTTAAAGTTCAGCACAGACTGAAATGCTTTATCTACAATGGCACTGGAGTATACAAAGCTGGGTAGTATGTAGATCATAGCCAAAGAACTGTACAGCCTAAATATTTTCTATTCTTCTTAAAAGTTAATTGCCAAAGAAAATTAATATAAACTTGTCTCAAAGCAAAGCAGGACTGAGAACTCTTGTTAGGCACCAAGCCTCTCCATAAAACAAATGATACAAATTCTTTCCATCGCACGTGCCAGCTTAGTGAAACCCTAAATTAAATATTTTGTACCTTACCTAAAAATGTTACGGAACTGTTCACATACATTTACATGTTTGTGATCCTTGAGAATCCCACTGGAGTCACTCAGACAGTAACACATACAATTTTATAATGAAAGGGAGTTGTGATTCCCATTTGTAATTTTTTTTCACGGTACAAGAGCTCGTGGGCAAAGAATGAAGCGTGTAAGACTGCAAATGTACGCATGCTGGGGGATTTAGCCCATTTAATGTGAGGGCCCTGAGACAGCACCCTAAGGAGGAGCAGAGCCCCTGTAGCTCTCCTGCCTATAGGGGCAGATAGAGGCACTCATCGAGCATGAAGCACATCTCTAGGGGAGGGAATTGCCCCGAGGAGACAACCATCACTTTCTACAGGTTGTACAGGAAGCCACGGGCTCACACTGGGCTGAATGCCTACAAACTAGATGGCACAGACTTTGAGAAAAATGGGAGTGTTAGCACAGCGCTTCCCAGGATGCTTCTGTCACACTTAGCATCTAGGACAGCCTCTAGAGCAGATGAACTGTTGGTGTGAGCCTAAGAGAGGGAAATTGGAGTATGTAGGGAAATGTTTTTATTTCAAAACATGAAAAAGTGTTCCTAGAAACAGTAGGACTGTTTGCTAAGGAAATGAACCAATGCATTTCATGCTTTAAAAAAGCTTTTATAAGAGGTATCTACAAAGCTGCATGGCTCCCCTGTTCTGCAGTACCTATATGCTAAAAGAAAATCCTACAGATGAGCCAGTGCCCGCAAGAAAAAATAGGTGCTTGAGCAGCAATACCTTAAGAGCTTTTTAGATGCTCTTAAGTAAGAGCTTGCTCAAGATTTAAAATCTCATTTATAGTGGATTTCAGTATTAAACATTTAAATTATTTAGTAACTTTAGCTGAAATTGACCTCATCAAAAGCTGCTGCTGGAGTACATCGAGCTGTTCAGTATCTGTGTTGTTAACAAGGAGTTGTGTCTTGCTTGCCCACCACCCTGCAGGAGCTGACCTTTGCCTCCCCACTCCATTTTTCAGTGTGCTTGTTAAGCTCCAGCATCTCTGAGGGTTTCACTTCCCATGATCCTTGTGTGGACCTGCACCCCCAGGTGCTGGAATGAAGACCAAGTGGCTGGATTTACTGGGCAGTTCTGATACCCCAGGGCAAATACACAGAGTGTTGTCACATGGCCTGGTCTGTGACTATACATCTGCACACATGGAGTCATTTACCTTTAAAAATGCAAGAGATTTGAATTGTCTATAGTGAAAGATGAGATTTGGGGTTAACCCGCACTGCTTAGGAAAAGCTTGCTTGAGACCAACTCTGGCAAAAAAAAATAAAAGGCAGGATCCTGAAGGTTGTCAGGCAAATGAGGAACATGGAGCCATACCCTCCCTTAAAGGACAAAGTGGAATTTGTGTGACAAATTCCAGCAGTCACATTAGGAAACTGATGAATTATCACTTACTGAATTGGCTTGTCCTCTTTAGTGAATTACAGCAGAAATATATCAGCTTGATTTCATAGCTTTGTAGACCTTAGAAATGTTAACCTCCTCTCTTTATTTGCTAAGTTTGCAGCCCTCTATTTGAAAGGGTTCTGGGTGACTTTTTTCCTTATAAGTATTCAAGGAGTGCTGTGATTGCTGGTTTGGGTAGGTTTCACTGATTACATAGGTATTTATTTTCTTCTTTTCTCTTGGAATGGATTGCTTTGCATTCACTAAGAAATCAAAAACTGTTTTGGCTGTGATGTCAAACTGGTTTGAAGTGAGCAGAGTGCATCTGATCACCCCTGATTGCCAGTGGGGAAGATGTGGGAGGGAGGGTTTGTGTTTCCCCTTCTAGCTACTCAGCCGCCTACATGCCCAAATAAATCAGCTCCCACCCAGAGCCCTGAAGGGCTTCATTTGCCTGTAGTCATTAGTTTTCTCTCAATGACAAAAAAAGACAGTATTTTTATTGACTTTGACGTGGGACTACTTTCCTGTTCCCTTTTTGCAGTGCTCTCAAAACATATAGCCCTGCACACCCTGGCAAGGCCTCAGGAAGCACCTCAGGGGAAATTTTCATGGCCAACAACAAAGAAAGGGCGGCCTGAAAGAGAACTGTCTCCATGCTTAGTGCAGAAGTTGTTTTACTGCTTAGTCATGCTGGCCAAGGCTTTTCAAAAGGGGCCAGTGATGTGTGCAGCTAATCGAAGTGACAGTGGAGGGGGCCGATTTTCAAGAAATCCAAACTAATTTCATGTTAAAACCCTGGCTTTTCTTTTTATTAGGCAGCCAGTTGGAGTCATTGCTTCTGGAATGAAACCTCAGGGGCATCTCCTTGGGAATTAGAAAGCAGGTCCCTGAGAGGCCAAGGAAAACTTGGCTTTCCCTTAGAGTGGTGATTTTATCTTGTCCTGCATTGTGCATGGCTGTGTGGAGTGGCCCAAGAAATGGCTTCTCCCCTGAAGCAAAACAGTCCATGTCAGAAGGAGGAAGAAAAAGGGAGCCATAGATGTGGTTAATGGAGCATAAAGAACCATTCCTGATGGGAGATGCTGGCTGTGGTTATAACAGAACTGGTTCCCACCCAGATTAAACCAAGGAGTAATTTTCATCCAGTTTTCATCCTATGACACACCTGTAGTCTAAGCAGGAATGGCCAGAGCTGGTGTGGTTTAGTCTCCATCAAGTGTAACTCTTTCACAAGCAGCAGGAGTAATGGGGTGATGCAATGGGGAGTCACTTTAAAGTAGGAAAAAGTGCTCAAAACCATTAAAAAAATCACCTGAATTCAGTCACAGTAAGAGATGCACTTGAATGCTCTTACAGGGGTAGGAAACCAGCCAGCAGAGAAAGTGCCTGTCTGGCCAGAGATATTTTACTGGATAGACAGTGATTCTGAAGTTGTACCTCGGCACTCCTGTGACAACCTCATGAAAGGTTAAATTACCTTTTTCTTTTCTTACAGTGGTTCTCTGTCAGATAAGCGGTTTACATTTACTTCGAATGGTAAGAATAATTGCTTTGGTTTTAGCTATTTAAATATTTTCTGTAAAAGTTTTAAAAAATAATCAGGAGAATGTCAGGCTGTGTCTAGGAAGGATATTTTGGGACAGCAGTTTTTTAAAACTGGCAAGTGAATAAAAAAGTTGAAGGGATGCGAAGTGAGCTAGAAAAAAACACAGAATATGTGCGGTCATACGCACATAGATGAGAAACAGAAATAGTATTCTGCTGTTACGTTTCTGGTGCCAGCATATGAAAAATGACAATCAGATAATCCCATTTTTGTGTACTTTAGGCCACAGAAAATGAAAGCAGTTTTTCTTCAGACATTTATAATTTTCATCTTCATCATATAAGCGGAGAAAGAAAACACAGGAGGAATGAAAATATATTTATATTGCACTGATACAGAGGGAGTTTTTGTTTATGGCTTTCAAAGATGCAAAACCCTCTTTTAATCTGTCAAGCCATTCATTTGCATGCAACACAGCAAAGAAGAGGGAAAAGTCCGCATTTGTTCATTTGAATTATGTTTCACTCATTTGAGATAAAATCATTTACTATTCCACTGAAAACTGTAGAACATGTATAGGACTTTGAATCTGCCAAGAAATTATTTTTAACTTCATTGAACCATATTCCACTAGCCTGTTTTCTCTGAAGAACCTTGATGTGCAGAAATTTTGTGGGTTCTTTGGTGGAGTTTGTAATACTTACCCGCAGATATTATCTTCATGATATCACAGCTTGGCAGCAGTATCAAGGAGCTTCTCTAATGAGTAACTTTCCTAGCCCTAATTGCAGGTGGGAATAATGAAATATTTACAGTAAAGTATTCCTTTCAGTACAGTGTCTTCATCTGTGAAATGTTTTGTACAGCAGAATTAGTTAATGTCAATCTCAAAACATAAATATTATGTTTCAGAAGGAAAAAATAAAAAATAAAAAATGTCTTCACAGGAATGAGACAAAAGTGCAGAGATTAAAAAACTAAATGGCAAAAATAGCAGATGTAGTCAGAAGGTGTCATGTATGTAGGAGTTAGACTGGTAAAGGATCGGGACTGCAGCACTCTGGTACTGGATCATACACTACAAATTGACTGGTAAACACCACAGCTAATGGAGAGCATCAGGCTAGCACTAGATTCAGCAACGTCTGACTTTGCTCTTGTGGGTGGTCTTCAAATGTTGCTAGCCTAATATAAAAATATCCTGTGAAAATGCAAAATAACTCCTTCTGCCTGTCTGTGTGGGGACTCCTAGGCTGCAACAAATCTCTCAGTCTGGAAGAGGGATTCCTTTCCAAGAGCCAGGTTACTGCATCTTCCTACTGGGAGGAGACCAATGAGTTTGGGCAACTACTCCTGTGGTCCCCTGACAAGGCTTGGCTTCAAGTCCCGGGATGGTCTTGGGCCTCTAACCACAGCAGCAACCGTGAATGGCTAGAGATAGACCTGGGAGAGAAGAAGAGAATAACAGGTATGTTGCTCTCTGGGTATTAGAAACGGGTCTTTCAGCTGGAGAAGAAACTGGTTGCAGCTGAAAAGCTGATAGTGCACTAATGCAACATTTCTTCTGTTAAATGTAATGAAATGTTCTGCACTCAGGAATATTATTTTCCTACTTAAAACATCATGGCTATTTACAAGACTTGTCTTCCTACAGGGATATAGGATTGAATTCAGCTGTCATGCATATCTGATCTGTAAACATGCTGACAGAACAAAATATTCACACAGGGATCAGTAGAGTCTGGATGGATGATCTGGAATCAATAAGAAACATGAAAGTCACAGCCTTTGAAACAAGGCCTAGGTGAAAGGAACTCCTGTTTTCATCTCCTGGTTTAGCTGCAAAAATGTAAATTACTGTTGCTGCTAAAGATGTAAAGATGGCCGATACAGACTATAGTATCAAAAAGCAGCTATAATTTTGGATTCACAGAATCACAGAGTAAGGTTGGAAGGCATCACAGTGAATCATCTGGTCCAACCTCCCTGCTCAAGCAGGGTAATCCTAGAGCAAACAGCACAGGATTGTGTCCAGACAGTTCTTGGGTATCTCCAGTGAGGGAGACTCCACAGCCTCTTTGGGCAACCTGTTCCAGTGCTCATTCACCCTCATAGTAAAGAAGTTCTGCCACATGTTCAGGTGGAACTTCCTGTGCATCAGTTTCTGCCCATTGCCTCTTGTCCTGTTGCTTGGCACCACCCAGCAGAGGCTGGACACATAATTTTGACATCTGCCTTCAGATACTGATGGACACTGATGAAGTCCCCTCGCAGTCATCTCTCCTCCAGACCAAACAGACCCAGCTCCCTCAGCCTTTTGTGCTCTGTTAAAAATATCCATTGCTCTAAATTCACAATTTAAAACTGATTTCTATTCTTAACCCAACTTTTAAACTCAATTTCAACACAGATTGAAAAATAAACTAACACCCTGAAGACAAGTTTTCCAAATTGTTTTGGCTTCTGTGTTTGCATTTGAAAATGTTCCCTTAAAACAGGCACATAGCAAATGAAAATGTCTCTTGCATTTTTTGAAAGGGATTAAGACCACTGGTTCCGGATCCATGAATTTCAACTTTTATGTGAAGACATTTACAATGAACTACAAAAATAACAACTCAAAATGGAGAACTTACAAAGGGATTCTGAGCAATGAAGAAAAGGTAAGGGAAAGTGGGAAGGGTAGGAAAACACAAAGCAATAATACGTATGCTGTGTTGACATTGAAGGGCAGGCTTTCACTGTCAAGAAAGATTAGGAGTTTCAAACTTGTCTAGACTTGGGCTGTCTTCACCTGTGTAATTTATGGCTACAGAACAGATAAGTGAGCTTCTCGAAACAAGGAAGTTATCCAGGGATTGGTGAAGCTGTGGGACACAAACAGGGAGGCATGTGTATGTCTGCACCCTTCTTTTAAAAAAACAGTGTAATTGGAGCTGTACAGCAGCTGTAGGGGCATGTCCTTAGCTCAGCTCGGTGTTTCCCTTGCCAGGGATGCTGTTGGTACGGTACCAGCGAAGCCGAGGGTCAGCTCCAAATGCATTGGGATAGTCAATCCGCCTCTCCCCTCCAAATGAAACAGCCCCTGGGTAAAGGGCAGGGTTGCTGGGGGAGTTTGTCTGACAAGATTTTCCCCTGAAAACCTTATATTTCCTTTCAAACAAAATAAATCCCAAAAGCCTTCCTCCCTGACCCCACAGTGTTCAAAGTCAGACCTTCACTCATTGTTCCTGAGGGACCTCAACTTGCCTCAGGAGAAGGCTTTACCTGGTCATCAGGCCTGATGGCAATTTTAAAAAACTTGGTAAAGCTGAAGAGAGATGTCCTGCTAGCTCTGATTTTCTTAGCTTGCATGGCAAGGAATTTCACTGCCCAACATTAATGGGGTTAATACTTTTTTAAATGTTAAACTGAGGAGATGCTGGCCCAAAAAGTGACAAATCAACCTAGTAGTGGCTGAACTGTAAAGGCTAGCTATTTAAAATGTGTAGACTTGCAGTTTCCCATGGTGACTTGTTATATACAAATATCCTTTGAAAGTATTATATATGATCTTCGTTTCAGCTAAGGTGCATGACAGAACCTGTCCCATCAGAACCCCATTTGGCCTGGCATTTTACCTAAGATATGCTGAGCTCACTTCGTCTGTCTCATCAGGCTTTGAAGTTTTCCTAGATCGTGCTGAAGCATCTCCAAGAACTAATATTGCAAGAACTACTGTTCTGCACAAGGGGCTGAGATGATTCTGGGGAAATACTGTATAAGTGCAGTAACAACTGTGTAGTTAATAGTCACCCTCTACCTTGATATAGAAAACTGACCATTTTACTAAAATGTCTAGAAATAGTTCACCCCAGCTTTTTATGTTTCTATTCCCCATTTCCAAGAAAGGGTGCTGAAGTGCTCTTAAATAAAAAATGATATCAGTATACCAGCATATATTAACTAGAAGTTACACAGTATTGAAATGGTGATAATCTTTCTCCTCTGAGCTAATAGAAAAATGTGATCATCTGGCACAATTAAAAAGATTATTTCTTTCCAGAACTCTCAGTTCCTAAAATCTTATGGCTGAATCCCAGGTTATCAATGTATTGGTTTTAGGATAACAAAAATCTTTGAAGTTGGATGTCAGGAGCACTTTGAAGAAAGAGACTTTTGAAACAGAGCGAACAATGCATGCATGTTTCATTGCAGGTGTTCCAAGGCAACTCCAACTCCGGTGACATAGTGCGCAATAACTTCATCCCCCCCATAGTGGCCCGCTATGTGCGGATTATCCCTCAGACCTGGAACCAAAGGATAGCGTTGAAGCTGGAGCTGATGGGCTGTCGAATAATGCCAGGTATGGGGTAAGCAGGGCATGGTGCCTCTAAAGCCCTCTGTGCAACCCCGGTGCCGCTGATGCCCCCTTCTCTTTTGCAGCTAACAGCTCATTTACGCATTCAATGTGGCAGAAACCAAGTCAGAGCACAGAAACCTCCCTTGGAAAAGAAGACAGAACTGTTACAGAGCCCATCCCATCGGAAGACACTAACTTGGGTAACCCTGCCTAGTGCTGCATTTTCTCTAGGATGCATCATGTCTTCAGCCCAGTCTGAGTGAACTTTAACTTTCTCACAAATCAAAACTTTTATTTTCCCTTCAAACTTTATTAATGACAGAGAGGAGAGGGAGGAGCAATAGGTTCCTTTTGTCTTAAGGCACAGAAAGAAATGGAAAGCCTTAATTTTTCTTGATGTGTTAAACATTGGGCTTTGGTTTCCCTGTCAAAATGGTTTATTTGCCATGCTTGGAGGGTGGCTCAAGGGAATACAGTGAGCACTCAGCAGCAATTTTTGAAAGAGTTCTTCCTCACTCCCTGTATTTTGTAATTTTTTAGTATGTGAGGTAGTTATCTCACAAAAGTGTTGTCTTCTCTCCACACAACTATGACTCCTTCCAGAGCAAGTTCCCAGCTCAAGGGAGCATACAGTAGTACCTGGTTGTGTAATTAAACACTTTTCCATAATGCCTGTGTTCATGGGGGCTCAGACAACCTTAATTTGTGTAATTCTCCCTGAATTTGAAGTCATCATCCTTTAATGTTGTAGAGCTAACTTCTTAGACCTTAAAAAGCAAACAAACAAAATTTGGTCCTTATACTGACTGTTTGGTGGGCTCATAGCAAGACAGGAATTGCCAGACCCACTGTACCAAATGTTACTACCCATTAGGTGGCTTGTAGTTGTAGAAATGCCTCTGTGAGAAAACTGGTTGTAAGGAACAGTCACTGGAAGAAAAAAAAAAATTCTGAAACTGCTTGCCAAGAGCAAACAAGCATGCTCAGTTCATCTGTGCAGCGGTATGAGTAAACCGTATCCATGTTCACTGAAAATTAAATCTAGTGAGATTTCATCTGCTAAATTGTAAATACCCCGTGGACATGTCTACTCCCTTATTCTCACAGCTGACAAGTGTCTGTAGAAGCAGGGAACGGCACACTCCTGACACAAAAGCCACCCCACTGCTAATTTTCAAATCCCTGCTCTAAAGCATGTTGTGTTAGAATTTAACAGTGGCTAAACAGGTTTTTCCCTAGATTCCCTCATGGAAATCTTTGAACTATTTTGACTGAAATGTTTCAGCCAGTTCAGCATGAGCCAGATACTAGGCATGTAAAATTGCAGTCTCCTTTGGCAGATTTATAAGCAACTGAAAGTAGAGTGTGTATGAGTGGCTTTTTAAAAGTCATCCAGTGTGTAATAAGAAAGAACTGCTCTTTGTAAGGATGCATATAGATGCCAAGTCAAGTGTCACCCTTGAGAGAGTATATTCAACTCTTTTATTTCAAAATTGTTCCACATAGGTACAGGGCAACCAACCATGGCTGAGGAGTGGTCTTTTAATTTTATAGTTTTACATTTTCATGCTCTCTTCAAGAAGCATTCCTGCAACATTATCTACTTTTTGCTGTAGTAAAAATTACCAGCTTCAGAGTAATTTGCCTTTAAACTTTTATCCCTTTTTTTCCTCATGCAGGTTTAAAGCTTACAGCTATAATTGTCCCCATCCTCATTGTGCTGTGCCTGTTCTTTTTCTCTGGAATTTGTATCTGTGCGGCCCTACGCAAGTAAGATGCTAGTTTTTGTCAAAGGAAGCATTTGTGGGTACCTAGCTAGCATATCCAACTCCGTGCCCTCTTTCCAGAGCCTCTTTACCAGGGAACTGGAAATTGATCCTGTTTGTCAGTCTTTCTTTTAAGTAGAACTGATGTTGTGTCCCTGTAAATTGTATTTCTTATTGTATGCCTCTGCTTGCCAGAGAAAAATTAAGGTAAAGCAGGCCAGAACTGTGCACCCAGTCCAATGTAACAAGCTGTTCTCTTCACCATACATATACCCACAAACACTGAGGTGTAATGCAGTCAAAGACAGGATACTTTCAACACCAAAGCCAAATAAAAATTCAATTAAGGGAAGATTTGAGCTATCTATCTGGATCATTTTCTTTTATTTCCCTCCTGTTATGTTTCTGCTTCCCAGTCCCTTAGGTTAGAGCACTTAACCTAGCAGGCTGAAAGCAGAGCTTTGCTCTAAGGAGTTGCACACACACACTGGTGTAAGGAGTTAAAACTAAGCTATTTAATCTCACAAGTCCTAGGACTGGAAGAGGCAGTAACTGCTAACTGCTTCCTGCTGGATGCCCATTCCTATGAACCTGCCCTTGCATGTTGAGCCAGGAAATGCTTCTGTCAGCAGATGGGGATTTGGAAGTATAAGCAATGCTCTGGTGATGCTGCTTCATCACCAGTTATATTCAGCCCTGCCCTGGATTCCCAGTAAATCTATAAAATAGCCAAAGAATTCAGAAAAGCAGACCCAAACATAGCCCAGAGTGACACATATAGACATAGACACATCAAATTGATGAGTGCCAGCCCCAGAAATTTGAACACCAGCATTCACAGTGTACACATATATGAAGAAAAAAAAAATGCCGAAGTGCTGGTTTGTGTGTCTGATGTTCTAGTAAACAGCAACCTCCAGAAACTCAAAGTAAAGCCTTGTCATCAGCCACTAAATAAAAAGGCTCTGCTGAAGCTAAGACATGAAGCTGACATGCTGTAAGTACAGATGTTTATAAATCCTTTCCTCTCCTCGCAGGCGAGAAGCCAAAGGACTTTCCTATGGATTATCCAGTACTCAGAAATCAGGTTAGTGGAGAATCATGCACTTTGTCCTGTCCTCTCCACTGGGCCAGCAGGAAGGGGTTTATGCAACTAAGCATTTAATGCTTGTGAAATAGCATCCACATTTCCTCATTCAAATTCACCTCTTAATACAAGGGAAACAGCAAATGATAGTCCCACTTGTGTCATCCTAGCACAGTGCCCTGAGAAACAATATAATTTGGTTTCTATGACAGAAAGGCAATTAACAAAAGATCTATTATTCAGAGTGCATAAATTAGCATGTAAGAGTGCTCCCAGGTGCCCTCCTTTTCCTTCCCACCTCCAAAATACCTATTTTGCAGAAAATTGCCACTTTTCTTTTCCCCACAGCAGAGGGGATTGCCTTTCTCCAAGAGAGCAAGGGATAATAATTTTTTATGGCTTCAATATCTTCTTCTCACTGACCTCCCTGGTTGAAACTCTATTTATAAAGCCTAACAACACTGAACTGTATTGAAAGAGGGATTGGCTTGAGCACACTGCTTTAGGAGACGACTGCAAAACCCTGATGAAGTATTTTCTTTGTCTTGCTCAATAACATTTTCTAGAGTGGGGTTCCCATCAGCTTGGCAGTTGGGGGTGTTTTTCCTAGCCAACCAATTCTGTAGAGGAATATCCTTCTGAAACTTAGTGTTCCATAAAAAACCCAAACCACTAAGCACTTCATATGTCTCCTGACAAGTCTCTTGCAATAGTTCAGCTCCAAAATTTCATCCCTCAGCAGGTGCTGACGTCAGTGAAAGGAATGCTGTTACCCACTGCAGCTTGCCCTCATTAGAAAATTAATTTGTACTTAACATCATATTTGCTAATATGATTTTTCAAGGTCACATCACAACCCTTTCTCACTTGCTAATGAGGACAAATCCCAAGAAATGGGAGATAGCCTCTTACCCAGCCTGTTCATTTGTTGTATGTCTGCTTCATAAATCAAGCCCTTGTGAACCAGGCTTGGGGCTCAGAAAGCTGTGAGTCAAGCTCATCTCTCCACAGACCTCCTGGCACGGGCTCCAGCAAGTCCCTGATGCTGTGGATTTTTTTTCTTTTTTGTCTTACAATGTTGTTGTGGGAACAAGTTAATTGATGAGTGCAGGTGCTCAGATACCAACGAAATGGAAGCCACACTAATGTACTGCAAAAATGAGAAATTTTAAGCATTATTTTTGCCACATAACCCAATGCCAAAACACGTAACTGATCTAAAGCTGGTATTTTATCAATATACTTTGTGAAGGCATCACTGTAAGCACCTACAGAGTTTGAGTTCTTCTTGCCAAAAAATCTTATATAAACTTGGAAATCCCAGTTGATGATTCACTTCTTCCTTCACCCTCCATATTTAGGGGGCTTTTTTTAAACAAACAGCCCATTTTAGACATGTTTTTTAACTATTTCAGTATATTGAGAGCAATGAGGATACCAAAAATCAAACTTTCTGATAAGTTTTCTGATTCTAAGCATTTAACTTGCTGATAAGCCTTCGATTTTTATTTCTTAGGTTGTTGGAAACAAATCAAGCAGCCCTTTACCAGACATCAGTCAACTGAATTTACCATCAGCTATAACAATGAGAAGGAGACACCGCAAAAGCTGGATCTGGTCACCAGTGACATGGCAGGTAACAGTTTCTCCCCCTCAGATGCACTCCTTTTGTTCTGTGTGCAGAGCGAGTAATGGAGAGGGGTGGCCCAGCACCCAAGCCCAAGCTGAGGCCCAGGAACAGATTTATCCATGTTCATATCAGATGTATAGTGAAGCAGCTAAATATATTAGAGAGGGAAAGACCCACTATTTCAGAATTTTGTATTCTTGGAGTTGTTGGAGAGATTTCCTGACTCTGAAATAGTTACAGCTGATGGTAATGATGGAAGGCACTCAGGCGTGGATAAAATGCAAGAATGTGTCTAGGATAGCATTGGTTCCCTTTGCTGACAAATTTTTGTGTTTCTGTTTAAACACAAATGTCTCTGGAAATGGAACAAAATATAATGCCCCTTCCTGCTGGTCAAATAGAAAAATTACTTAGTTGGTTTGTGGTGGGATTTCATGCCTAGCTAGAAGTTGTGCTGAGGTCTCTGTGCAGCTTTCCTGGTGCCTGAACTGTCTGGGAGATGAGATCTTCTGAAGAGGAAGCAGGTAGACGAGAGAGAAGAAAAAAGCCAACAACAGTGCTTCTCTCCTCTGCTACCTTGGCTCCAGGTCACTGTTTGGATAGAGCAAATCCCTACATCAGTACTATTTGCATCTCAAAGGGATGATTTTTTAATTCATCCTCTTAGCACATCTTATCCCTGCCTAGTCTAGTCTGTCTGGTAAGGCTGGTGAGACCAGCCATTTCATGGGATCAGTGATCAGCACTCTTGAAGAAAGATTAGTTTGCTGCTTCCAGTCTCCAGACCTTAGAAATTCCTCAGAATTTCTTCATTGTCTTTGGCAGAATAATGCATTTTAAAAACAGGTGGATGGTTACTGTAATTCCATATGGTGCTGCTCTCAATATCTTTCAGACAGTTTCAATCCTTTATAGAAACTTTCAATATAAATATACAGAGACCTCTAAAGCAGTTTTAAGGAAAGAGAGGGAATAAAGGTTGCTCACAAATGATGGTTATTTGGTTCCCTGGCCATGTCTGGGAAGTCTTTGCTTTCTCCACCATCTCCTCCTGCTATGTTTGTGGGAAGTCTTAACTCTCAGCCTGGCTCAGGCAAATTCCCAGCCTTAGCATTTCATACCTGCAGTCTCCTTAAAAATAAAAACATGAAATAAAAATGTGAATGCAACCCAGAAATGTGCCATTTAATAATTTAATTGCAGAAAGCACACAATTTGCATATAGGATATCATGCTACATGAAATTCCCTCACTTCAAACCCCCAGCTGCCTGTTGGTTTCCAAAGGGTGCCAGGAGGAAGTCGAGATGCTTCATCCTGAGCGAGAGAGATTTCTGGGGATGGCAGCAGCAATGCAGGGAAGAGCTGCACTACTTACTTAGTGAAATATCATAACACCTTCACCCTACATGCTGAAGTCTGGGACACAGCCAGAAACTGCCAAAAAGATTCACAGGACATATGGGATCGAATTCGACGCTCATGTCAGATGAACCGCGATGCCAGAACAGAAACCAAGCTAACTTCTTCACGCCTGCATGAAAACACGATACTTTAGCAGTGTCATTTACTAGAGCTGTTCAGGCCACCGTATGTATCTGTAAGAGATTGTCACCAGCGCCAAAGCGAGAAAGAACGCTCAGTTTTCTCATAATAGTATGACTGGTTTTTTCAGAAAACCTTCTAGTTCAGATCTCCTCACACAGTAGCCTGGCATCTACCTTAACTAGAGGTGCAAACATGCCCTTCTGGAGGCCAGATTTCCTCCATCTCACTCCTTGCTCCTGCTCAGGCCGTTTGCCTTAGGCCAACTCTATCCCTGCCATCCCCCTTGACCGGGTGACTGCCCAGTTCCTCCGGCAGCACTGTTCCCACTTCTCCCCCTGAGCTCATTCCCCCTGGCATGCCCGCAGCCATGCTGAGCTGGCTTAGCACATTTCACACTTCCATTGACTCTCTTGGCTGCCGTTTTGCCTAACTTCATCCTTCTTGTCAGTGAGCTACTGTGAGATGCCTTTTAAATAAAGCCGGCTCTTTAAGACTCCTCTGGGCATTTTAATTATTCCAAAAGTGGAACACTCATTTTGGAGAACTTCTCGCTTGTGGATCTTCATGCAATGTCCTTTGTCCAGTTCATTGCTAATATTTTGTTGACCTCACTCTTTTTTTAGGGCTTTTAAGTATACTCTAGAAATGTTAATTTATTTGGGAGGGTAGGTGGGGAAAGGGAGGAAAGGAGGGAGGGAGGGAGGAAGGGAGTACAAAAAGAGATGGCAGATTGGAACATTTCTGTGGAAGAGCTTCTGCCATGTTCTGCAGCTCTTGCTCTCTGAAGAAGGTTACAGAATTAGTGTTGGGGAAAGGTTTCCTCACATCCCCAAAAACCGCACATCTGATACAATAACAGAGTAGTTTTTCAACATAAAATACCTGTCTATGTATAAGCATTATATACGTAAAATAACCAATCTATGCCTTGTTGAGCATTTCATGCTTCCTTTTAGATTATCAGCAGCCTCTCATGTTCGGGACTGGGACAGTAACACGTAAAGGATCTACTTTTCGCCCCATGGACACCAAAGAGGAGGGAAGAAGGGGGAGTTCTGAGTTTGAAAATCACTATCACTGCCCTCACAGAGCTAACAGGCACGAATACGCTCTGCCCCTGACCAGCCAAGAGCCTGAGTACGCCACCCCCATAATAGAGCGGCATATAGCAAGAGAAAACAATTTCTCCTCTGAGAATGGCTACAATGTTCCTGTTGTCTCATCTCAGATACATTCCCTTACTGCTGGCAGCTTCTCCAGTTCCTGTAAGACCGACACCAGGAACGGAGACTATCAGACACCCCAGAATGTCATAAACTACGACAAACCCAAAGTTAATGGTATTCTGGCCTCCATGAGCTACAGCACAGACTACCAGAAACCGCAGCAAACTGCTCTTGGGGGCGAGGGTTACTCCACGCCCAGAGACTGCCTAAAGCCCATAAGCCAGACAGCAATGACAGCGCTCTTGTGATTTGCCGAGCAGGAGCGGCACGGTGCGCAGGAACGTCACTGCACAGCTTTCCGAAGTGAAAACAGAGTTTGGAGGGACTCTGCTGTGGGAGGCAGAAGGCAAACAAGCCCTGTGTACATAATATTGCTGTCTTGCTGGGTTCTGACATCTGAGGAAAGCATATGCTGTTTATCACTGTTTATAGCAAGAGAGATGTTATCAGTGAAGACTGTACATCTTATTTTCTGTAACTGATCTCAGTGCTCCGTTTGCAATGTGTGCAATTTGTACATAGCTTTTATTTAAGGAGAATTTCTTAAGTTTCCTTTTCACCTGGGTGTTTGAAAGGATTGCAGAAATGCCTATTTAAGAAAAACAGTCCTCTTGTTCTGTTTTTATATTACCTGCTGCTGTACTGGCAGCTGTAAATGGTGTATCTCATGGTTGTGTTGATTCATCTCCTTTTCTATGATAACTGAAATAGGGCTGTAGTTCTTACTGGAAGGATAGAAGTTAAATTACTTGCTGCATAATGTGCATGAGAGAAGGCAGCTGAGTATTTAAATACTGTGCTCAAACACAACTTCCCAGCTGCTTTTTTAGCAGCAATTCTCACATACTTGAATTTGATCCAACGTACAAGCTGAGCCCATCTAACTTGCAATTCATGTTAGAAAACAGGTAGAAAGGCTGAAACTGGTTTTGGGTTCAAGCCATGGTTATGACTCTACAACAGCAAAAAAACAAAAAAAAACCCCAAACAACACATCCAACACCAGTTAATCTGGGGGAGTTCTTTTAATTTTTTTATTTAGGAAGTGTGTGTTTAACCAAAATGTGAATTTACAGCTGAGAATTTAATGCTGTTCAAGCTCTAGCTGATTCTTTTGCTGCTAAACTATAAGGAAATTTGTTCCTTGGCACAAAGCAGCAAACTTCCTGAACTCTTCATTTCTCCACTAGGTATTTTTCTGTCTTACAAATTTAGCCTATCATTTCTGTTAGAAGTATTTCAGCTAATGAAAACACAGTGTGTGTATGGGTTACTGTTGCAGATCAGCACTGGTGTTTTCAAATAGTTTTTGTTTTGCAGCTAATACTTCCCTTAGTTCCATTTTCGCACGAACTTGAAAAAGCTTGGGATTGGGTGCAATGTATCGCACAGTAGCTGGCTCCTCTTTCAGAAGAGGCAGCTTTGGAGCAGAACAGCTTCTGGTCATGATGGGACCATCCACTGCCCTTCTACCTCCAGTGCTTGGGGCATTTCTTTGAAATTGAAAGCTTGTCCTAAAATGTCAAGACGCGATATACTTCTGTGAAGAAAGAATGGTGCTATACTGAAAGCACAAGGTTGGGAAACGAGACCAGTAAAACCTGAGCTCTGGGAAAGTCGCTCTTTGAAGGCCCTCCATTTATTTCCTTGTATATAAACGGGATCATTTGCAAAGGATGCAACGAAGATTGATCAGTCTGTTCGCAGAGTGCTTTCAGATCTCTGGGAGAAAAGCGCTGCCAGAGGACAGACTGGCTGCAGTGATACTGCTCGCAAATACTGCTAACTCCAACCGTACCCGAACTTAAGGCAAGCTCTGGGTGGTTCTTTATATACCCTTGTTTTGCAGCCTCAGGTGGTGCCATTCCCCCACGCTGCCGCATTGTGCATGCGATTCCCGTGCAAAGAGGAAAGAGTCAAGGTAACCTCGTAGCCTTCCTGTGTTTGCTGTCAATACCGTTTCTGTGAAATGTCTAAAACACCTCAGGTCCTGAAGTGAAACAGCAGCAGCCTGTTTGTTAGACCGAGCTGGGCGGTGTTGTTTACCTTCTGTTGTTTACATGTCTGTGTAAATAAAGAACACTGGTATTTGTAAGTCAGCCACACAGGCCTGCCACTTCACTCGGTGACTCGATCATCGCAGCACACCCACTCTCACCACATACCCTGCAGGGTGAGAAGGAAGTGTTCCTTACGCCCTGCAAAAGTGCCAGTTGCGCTGCTGCAATTCAAGGTCCCAGTGTGACAGGCTAAAAAAAGACTCAGTGCCCCATTTAGCCCAGATTTTCTGTCCATAAGCTCTGAGGAAGAACCCACAAACAAACTCCCGCGCCAAACCCTGCTGCTGGGTGCATATGATTGAGGAAAGGATGAGGATGCCCTCCTGATGAGCCTGAAACCAATCCTCTGCCCACACAACTAATTAGCCTGACTTGTCACTTGACAAACAAGTCAGTAATCAGGCCTACTCCCCACCTAATGAGGCAGCTAAATAACACAATGCGAGGGGACCAGGCAGCAGATGACACTACTTATATTATAATGAACTTTTTTGCATACTTCTGCCACATGCTTGATGCATCTGCAGCATGGTACAAGTGTCAAAGGCTTCTTGGCAGCATCTGCCCATTTCTGCTGTCATTCAAACCCATCTTGACACAGGTGATTTAGACCAATGGAAAATTTGATCTCAATTTGCACCTTGCCTTCATCCCATCCCCCCTCAAAAAAACCCCAACAAACCCACAAAAATAGATCCCCAAACATCTTCAGCCTCCCTTCACAGTGGCTTGGTGCTGACAGGGACAGAGGCAGCACATCTCCTGGTCATTGCCATGGTGCTTCATGGTTCACATCTGAATGACTGTTGAGCGTGGTTAACACTAAAAGCTTCGGGCCTCTCCACCTTGGCCTAGGAAATTTTTAGCAACCCTAGCAGCAGATATGCAAGCGAGCTTCCTACCCTATGTCTCTGTATCCTAATGGTGGTAGAGATCCAAAATCCTGGTGTAGGAATGAAAGAGGATTGCCTGCATCTTACCAGTGCCAGTGCTCATCCTCATGCCCATCCTCTGAATGGCTTTTTGCATACTGATACATCAAACTCCAGCTTGTCTACATCAGCCTGTTCTCACTGCCAAAGCCAGACTCAGGTATAACACAGGCAGCCTTATAAAAAACCACAGGTTTAAAAACCTTTGTTCCATGTTGAAGGTTAGAGTATGCACTGTTTTGGGGTATTTCCACACTCAGAAGGCCTGTTAGGTCTGGATCTCTCTCCAACATCTCTAGAGATTGGGTAGAGGGTAGAGTCTGAGCCTCTGGTCAATGGAGACTTTCAGTGGTGTTTTGGTACCAAACTTCCTCCTTGAGCAGGCACTCCCAGCAGGCTAGAACAATAAAGCCAAGTCAGAGTCCACAAGCAGGTTAAATATTAACTGCTCCTGGCACTAAGGACCTGCCTGTCCCACTGCTATTGACAGTGAGTCTGTGACTTTGCTGGGAACAGGGGCAGCACTGTAACTGCATGTGTCTGACCGAGGGAACTGAAGGAGGTGGCTCTTGAGGTAAGAAACTGTAAAAAATGGTGTCAGCTATCTACAACTGAAACCAAAAAACTACAGCATGCATTTCCAGCTGGTGCCTTATATTTAAAACACAAAAAATTTACAAAAAACAACTGCAACAAAGGTTCCAAAAATACCACAGCAAAACCACAAATTTTCTTAGCTCTCACCTCCTTAGGCTGGCAAATAGATTGCAAATTCTTATTTCTTTTATCAAGTACCTTTCTAATGCTCAATACAAAAGCATTTTTTCCTATCAAGTGCAATTCTAAAGAGTATTTCTCTATTTCTTTTTGTTGCTAAACATCAGATATTAAACCCTACTACGATCTTTACATCCCTGAGGCCGATCTGCACCCCTGGCATCTGATGGGTATTGTGAGCACTGAGCTAAAATGGCAGCAGTCACAGAAGTGTCTCTAGCACCTGTGTGTCAATGACAGATCCTCCCTGATTCCTTATTTAAAAAAAAAAAAAAAAACCAAAAAAAAAAAAACCAAAA